>JAUTDX010000984.1:0-92064 GCA_030844895.1 Ambrosia x helenae
CAAAGACAAACAGAATGACTAATCCTGATATTGGAACCTAATGTGAACACAAACTATCTAAACCTTAAATGGGTTGGGTGGTGATGCTGTTTTATTAGAAAGAAAAGCTAAACAAAAAGTGGGGTTTTCTGGCTGAAATTGGGCTGCGGGTCAGGGTCAACGAACCTGACAATAACTAAATAGGTATTCCTTGATGACCCTGCTTATGACCTGAACCATTTTTTTTGTTTCTGGCTCACGTCATGTAGGAATTGCCTCTCATACTAGACTTTACTGGTTCAATCCAAACCTGTTTTGACCAGTTACGCGATCCGTCCATCTGGCCACCTCCATCTGGAGCTATCACATCTGTTTTTTTTTTCTCAATACGGAAACTCATTTTTTAAATATTTGCCGGCAGCATGGACAAAGAATCAATGGACAGGCTGGTTGAAGCTTCTGCTGCTGAAGCCGAGCTGCAAATGCTTGTTTGGCAAGCTGCGCAGGCACAGGCTGCTAATGCTGAGCCATCTGTTGCTGATGATGACTCAAAAACCTGCAGATAGCAATTCAGAAGGTAGTGATGAAGAGGGAGATGTTCGACTTCATCCAAGAGCTGTATGTCTTTTCTTATTTAGCTTTGTTTATCTTTATTCCTATTTAATTTCCTATATAGACCAATGAACATGTTTAGATGTGGTAACGAGTTGGTTGGGTAACAGTAACAGGTCAAAACGTGGTGTTTTGGGTTGAACCGCTACCATTCCTAGACCATTTTAAAAAAGTAATTGATGTGTTAAGATTGAAATCACAAAAACTACATTATTACTGTCTCCCATAAAAATCTGTCCATCTTGCTGTTTTTGTTTGTCTCAAAGTGGTTGTCCACTTCCAGGATAATTTGTCACGTTTCCTTTTGTACCCAACAAAAACTGCGTTAGTTGTACATTTGTAGAACTACGTGCATTTTGAAAAGGCAAAACTGGCATTTAGTTATTATTCATCGGTCATTATAACCTCATTAAATAATGCTTCAATTGTATATTCCTAAAACTGTGTTTTTTTTTCTTCTCGTGGGAACATATTTTTGGGGACGGAGGGAATACTATTTGTATATAAACCAAGTGAGGTGGTTGTACGCCTTAATAATTTTGGTGAATTCCACAATTCTGTCCGTTTGACACATTTCACTCGCAGCTAGTTTCTAATTTGGGCAATTTGGAGACGTGATACAACCTAAATCAATGCATTTGTAAGTAAATGGGTGTGGGGTGGGGGGGGGGGGGTGGGGGGGGGGGGGGTAACAGGTGGAAACGAGCAGGATGGGGCTGGCTCAAAAAACGCCTAATAATTCAATAGGATTAATTAATGTCTTAAACGAGGTTTAAGAGGTTATATGTATATTAGGAACGTTGAGGGTGGATTTCCACCCTTTTTGCCCATTTGATTCTTGGTTGGAGTTCTTTGTTTGACTAATTTGCGAGATAAGACAAAACCCGTAGCCATTGCAGTCATAAGTGAGCCAAAATGTCCTTTTTAAATATATGTGGATATACTGCAGGTTGTGGTTGCTAAAGAGGGCCGTAGGTAACCTCGGTGGATTGGTAAGACAGCTGTTCATTGGTATCAATTTGAAATGAGAGTAGACGAATGATTCCTTTGCAAAATGACATGTCATATTCTGCTAAAAAATTCACAAGGCAAAAGTCACCGGAAGGCTTGCAATAAGAAGGTAAGATTTGTAAAAATCATTAACAGGGTGTTTGGATTTGCATATTGGAACTGATGTCTGATCCTCAGTTTTTAATATTTGGATAACAGATTTTGCTTCTAATTATTTGTTAGTTAGAGGGTCAAAATATAACCATTTTGCAACAAAAATGTATTATTATGGTAAACATATCATTACCTGTTTATTCAACCAAACATTTTGTTGTTTCCATTTCATGATCGTCTCGTCTTTTTTCTTTTTGTCATGTTAATCCAAGGGTTATAGTTGGCACATAGCTTTTAGGAGCTTTAGCTTTTGTTTTGAAATTATACGCTTCCATTAATAAACGGAATTGTTTGGATGACAAAAGATCTAGCTTTATTTTCTGAGAAGCAGGTCAAGCAAGCTACCAAATGCAGTGTTTAAAAATAATCTGGGAGTGTTTGACATAAAATGATCTAAATTTCCTTTCACAATTAATCATGTACGTGATATTAATGTGTGTCCTACTGTCTTTAATGTCATTTTACAGTTAAGTTACACCTTCAATACCAGATTACGAGCTACACCAGATTACTTTACCAAACCCTTTACCAAACCCTTCTATACCAGATTACGAGCTACAGCTCACTGCCCCAACTAATTGTTCCAACATACTCTTTAAGTTCGTAAATAATAAGAAATTTGCTAAACACGCAAGCATCTGTTTTTTCAATCCCACATAATAAACTTCAAAACACACATCCAAACACCTCTTTATTATAATCATCTTTTTCCTCATCTTTTTATAATAGTGGAATGCGTTGTGAAAAATACCAAAAGGATCAAATTTATATGATGGGAAATAATAATATTTCATCTATTTTCAGGTCATATCTACCTTTACTCAGGCCTCGAAACTGGAAACCTCCTGCTAATAGGAGGTTTTTCCTTGGATTCTTATGAGGTTGGAGAGCTTTGCTATGCTGTCCGATCAGATATTTTTGCATGAGCCTACAGTACTTCAGCTAAAAGCTCCCATTAAAGTGTTTGGTGATCTACATGGTCAATTTGGTGATTTGATGAGGTTGTTTGATGAATATGGATATCCTTCCACTGTGGAGACATAACGTATGTCTAACACTAAATCACAAGTTTTTATTTATTTTTAATTGTCTTTTTCTTCATGTGCTTTGTAGTGTTTGATTATTGTGGTTTGATACCATGAAATTGGGTATCTATATACCTCCTAAAAGGTTGCATATAGAAGTCCATACACATTTCCATTCTCATTCCTGTTCCATCTAGTTACCAAACCGCATACCCATAATGATTTCTAAGTGCAAACTATACTCCACCTTGATGGTTGGTACTTGGGTATATAGAAGTCCATTCCCGTTTCCATTCTCATTCCATTTCGTCCTGTTATCAAACCTTATAGCCGCAATGATTTCTAAGTGCGAACCAAACTCCACCTTATTTGGATTCTTTTTAGTGTTGGTCATGTAATCGAATATTCAGCTTTGTGGGCTGAGGTAGCACTCAATCTGGAATTTACTAACTTAGCGTACACACTCTTTCATTATATGTGATTGGCATAATGTGTTAGCCACATATTATATTTTTTTGTTTAGTTTGTTTTAGTAGAGGTGGATTGTGCGGGTTACATAGTGGGTCAAACCTGGTTTGGCTTGAAACGGGCCATATTTAGGGTTGGTTTAGAACACAGACACTTCTTTTTCCATGTTTTTAATGTATAGATTAATGCATTAAATATGATTAGAAAACTATATTATCGCAAATAATAATCAGAATATTTGAATAACGTATGAGGAGGCTACATGCTCAAAAAATAGACTTCGGTCAACTTTCAAGCTATTCAACCAATTTGACCTGTTCTTCTTTAGTAATTTTATTAATTGACAGGTTTGAGTGCAAACTGCAAACACAACCAAAAATCAATTCTATTCATAAGTAAATGGGTCTAAATTGCGCCTCTAAAGTTCCACAACTTTTTTCCCATACCTGTAAATCATGCTGACTTAACAGCTATCAAACCAAAAGGGAATATTATCATTGAATGATATTAGGAGATTACAAAAAATTAAAAATGATATTTGCTGGCTAAAAGATAATCTTGGTAAACAAGCAGCCTATTCTTGTCAGGAAACTAAAAGTAATGAAGATGAATGTTATCTAAAAGATAATGATTAACAAATTTCAACAAGCCCCAAGGATATTATCCTTTAATAATTACAGCTACAAGATAAACATACATTAAAATTTATATAGCATCACTTGGCTAAACCACTAAACTACAAACTAGAGGGTAATTCCTTTCTTAAAAATTGAAACAGTTTTTGTTCATGTCTTTTTTTTTTCAATTATGATAATATTGGTATAATGCTCACCAGTTGCTGTTGCGTTAGCAGTTTTTTTTGTTCTAGTTTATTGTTAATGTGTTTGTTGTGGAATAGGCTCAATTATGTTATTATCTAATGCTAACACTATTCTGAAATTCTTAACAACCCATTTTCTGTCTTTTAGGTATATTGACTATTTATTTCTTGGAGATTATGTGGACCGAGGGCAACATAGTTTGGAGACATCACTCTGCTCCTTGCTCTAAAGGTGAGATTTTTTTTTATGTTGTTTTTTTTATTCAAAGTCTGACTTGCTGATATAATGTAAATTGAAGCTTCACTCTTTTTTTCTATTGCTTTTCAGATTCAGTATCCCGAGAGTATCCACTTGATACGTGGAAATCATGAGGCTGCTGATATAAACGCGCTGTTTGGTTTTCGTCTTGAATGCATTGAAAGAATGGTATTGGTCAACACTTCCACTTGTTTCTTTTTGTTGTGAATGTTTTGTAGAGTTGGCAGTTTTGACCCATTTACTTATCAGTACTCAGTAGTTTGATTGGGGTTATATATGTTTTTTTTGTGTAACTGGTTAACCAGGTTAAATTATATGCTGGGTTAAAAGGAAAATATTGAATTATTATATTAAAAAACGTCCTAAATTATTTATTTGAAACATTAAATTGTCACTGCAATTGCAATTGCAATTGCAATAATATGGACTTTTTGTAATCATTTTTGACAAACTGGCAGATTTCAAAATTTAGCTTAAAAGGGAGTCAAATGGGCTGAGAAGTCGTTATATTCCAAAGTTCAAATTATTATTGTGATACTATAATTTTTTTATAAGCATATATGACACATGTTTTTGGAAGGAGAAAAGAGTGTTTCAGGTCAACCTGATCCATACCAATAGCTACCCGTTTTGGCTTGTTACGTGACCCACCCAACGTTTAATGTACAGGGAGAGAATGATGGTATCTGGGCATGGACTCGGTTCAATCAACTGTTTAATCATCTTCCACTTGCAGCACTTATTGAAAAAAAAAATTATATGTATGCATGGTGGCATAGGGAGATCAATACATTTAGTTGAACAAATAGAGAAAATAGAAAGACCCATAACCATGGATGCTGGATCCCTGGTGTTAATGGATTTGTTATGGTAAGTTCTTTTTTCACCAATGAGGTAAAACGTTCGTGTTTTGCATTTCTTTTGAAGGATTTTGTTTGAATTTATTTATTTATTTGTTTTGCAGGTCTGATCCACAGAAAATGACAGCGTTGAAGGTTTGAGACCAAATGCTAGGGGACTGGTCTTGTTACTTTTGGGGTATGCATGTAGTTTTATATACTCACCCCACAAAACTATTTTCCACAAAACTAGTGCACATTTTAAAATATTTACGCTTAATGCATTCTTCAGTTTGTAGAATGTTAGTTTTACTATGACTACATCTATTAAAAACAGTTTTACGCTTGGTAGAATGCCAATATGCCGTTTGACTTGGAAATTTTGCAGAACTTACGGATTACAGAGTAATCAAGGATTAAAGCAGGAAACATTCTAACTTATAAATATCCAATTTTTAAGAGCAAACAACTATTTGGGACAAATTAATATAAAAATGTGGACAATGATTTTGGGACAGAGGGGATGGTGAAGTGATTGTCCACTTTTGACACTGGAATGCAAAACTAACTCCTTCCAAAAGTAATTGTCCATTTTAAAAAATGCGAAGTTACAATTTTTAGTTTTTCCTATCTTCCCATAATTACTCTTTTGTCTACAATTACTGCCAGTTTTCCAAGTCAATTAACATCTCGATTGAATTAAGGTTAAATTTGGCATTCTCCTAATTAAATATGTATTAGTTTTACACATCCTGAGATTAAAAAAAAGGGTATGTGGAGGAGACCCTCTGGCTCCTGGTATCCATAATGGATACCGAACATCCCACCCCACAAGGGTTATGATCCCGGCAAAATACCTCAAAATGATGCCCACAAGATTCGAACTTGTCTCCTCTCATGCCAACACTTATCATTGGTAGTGGGTACCACTAGGCTATAAGCCCATTGGTACATCCTGAGATTAGAATTGGTCTTTTTTTTTACTTACAACCTCCTAGATCATAATGGTATAGTTTTTTTTTTTTTTAATCGTAACTGATACATCAATTATGTGGTTTTTTCTATTACATAGAATACCAGTTTACTACCTTTTGTGCTTCAGGGTCGTTTATTTGTCATTTCGAACGACTTTCAACTATTTGACCCATCTTTACTTGATTGTTTTTTTGCTTAAACCCATTTCACCCGTTAAAAATGCTACATAAACCAAATCGATCCATTTTGTATTTAAACATGTAATCTTATCATCTATAGATTTTACAGCTCTTACTAATGAGTCAAGACTAAGTTATACTGCTTGCAGCCTGACAGGGTTTCAGATTTTTGTAAAAGAAATAAGCTTCAGCTTATCATAAGAGCACATGAATGTGTAATGGATGGATTTGAAAGATTTGCTCAGGGACAATTAATTACCCTTTTTTCGGCAACCAACTATTGTGGTAAGTTTGTTTTTGCCTTGCATAACTTTTGTTTTTGTTGATGAATTCACATATAAGTGCCTGGACTCTATTTTCACGTGATTAAACCCTCTGGGCTCTCTTAAACTTAACGAAGAGTCTTCTTTTTTTTTTTTTTCCCAACAGTTAACACTTATTATGGTTATAAATCTTGATCTAAGCGTGGTAAAAAACTTTATTCAGGGACCGCCAACAATGCTGGTGCTATATTAGTGATTGGTAGAGGATTAATGATCGTTCCAAAACTAATTCATCCATTGCCGCCACCACTTCAATCACCAGAAATGTCTCCGGAACGTCTACAAGATGACACCTGGATGCAGGTATGAAACCTATTTCTGAATTTATTAAATTTCATGATTCCCTCTTTGAATCATAAATGTTTTAAATTTTTTTTTTTTTTTATGAACTTTTTTTGGTATTTTTTTATAATATTAAAACCGACAACTTTTACAAGTGGGAGGCGGGTAAACGGGCTACAAGTTGCGCCGCTACCCCCTTTTGAATAGAAAAACCAACTCTATTAAAAATAAAACTTAGGTCCTTCGTTGCTGGGGAGTTACTCTGCACCACCTTTTGCACTCTTTTTAAGAACCGGATTGCTTCAGGAGCTAGACCTCCAAATGTGTCAAAAGCAAATGGCACAAAGACGTGTTGGTTTCCAGACAGGCAACTTCATGTTTGGCAACCTTCTGGGATTCTGCTCTCAAGGCTGCTTGCCCTGCCACAAACCCCGAATCTCGAAGTCCCACCAATGGAGACACCCCTGTGAGATCAACGCACGCATGTTTGCCTTGTGCCCACCCGAACACGAGGACATCTGCTGGCCTTAGGGTGGACCGCCCTTCCAGGGGTCCGTCAAAAAGTTAACCGGGGCTTCTTTCCTAGCTGAAATCCCCGCCCTTCGTAAGACGTCCCATAAAACATCCCTGACCAGATCATGTCTGTATTTAAATCCGGGCAGCTCCTTACAGTGAAGGGCATGTTCCCCAAACTTATCTAAACATGCCTTTTTACAAACCGGACACGCTCATCAACTGGAAACATGGGAATCATGAGCCTGTATTTAAGGATAGCCCGGTATTCAACAACTGACATGTGTTGCCCGAGCCCCCAATAGGAAGGACAGCCAAGAAATCTTGAGCATGCGCTACTTTGAGGCATTCAAACACCGCTTTCTGACGCGGAGACATGGCAAACTTCTCTCCCATAATCTGAAGGGTTTTACAGTTAAAAGCACTCGCCAAAAGCTTTTGAGGTTTGTTGGGGGCGGTGTCCTTATCCATAAAATCCCCCAAATCTATATCAGGAAGAGAGCTGCGAATGTTGTCTAAGGCAAGCTCATAATACAAGTCCATCCCCACTATCCTGCTGTTCCGTAAGATGTGGTCTTGCAGTTCCCAGGACTGCACTCTAGAGGCCACAAAAGCATATGCAGACACGTCCTCCGCCGAACACAGGCCAAGACCTCCCAACCTTATCGGCAGAGATGCTAACCGCCATTGAAAATCCCGAAGAACGGCCCCCCACAAACTACAATATCTTCGACCGCTTCACGAAGCCCTTTGTCGAAAATGGATACGGCCTCATCAACAAAAGCTGGTTGACATGTCCGAAGGCCAAACAACAGTTTAGCAACACCCATACAAGAACGGAGCAACAGGAGTTCACTTTGGGGGTCCCTCAGTTTCTGCAGAGAAACCATCAGATCCACTGCCTGATGAGCCCTTTTTGCACCCAAAGTTCTAATATATCCCCCGTCCCGACTAACAGCACCCCCCAGGAGCTTCACACCTCCCTCTGGTCTCCCGATATCGCTAGGAAATAAACCAGGCTTCACTTTTTCCCCATTGCACGATGGCCAAAAAATTTCACATTTCTTAATATTAAGCGTAAGGCCTAGATTCGGCCCCTCAGCTCGGATAATATCAAGAGCCTTAGCCACTTCCCTGACCTCTCCCATAATAGTGCCATCATCGAGGTACCAAGCATGAAACGGGAAGGAGCAACACTCTTCTAGACGACGTACCAACGGGTGTAGGTTTATATACCCTATATTATAGGGAACCCCCAAAGTGTAAAATGACATAGGACACAAATAATCACATTTACATTTATATAGGTTTATATACTGTATATTATAGGGAACCACCTTTTAGGCCCAGTGGGCTGCATGTTGGGCATAAACATAAACAAGTGACAGTCTGACGATGTTCATGTAGTTATAAACCTAAACAAAACCCAAACATATCGTAACAATGTAGGAAATCGGTCACTAGAGGCAGTGGCGGATTTAGGCCACAAAATCAGTAGTAACGTTTTTTTCATTTTTTTTTTATTTTAGTAGCAACGGTTTTCCAAATTTCGTAAAAAAAAACCAAATTTTTCACTACACGCGCGAAATTGAGCCGCAACGTCCGCAACCCCTCTTTAATTATGTCCGCCCCTGACTAGAGGTATGATGTATGAAGTAGCCTTTCGACATAGAGGAACTGGAACAACTAATGAAGATTGTACCGAACTGGTTTGTGACCCTAATCATTTATATTTCATTTTTACAGGAACTTAATACTCAACGACCACCGACTCCAACAAGGGGCCGTCCACAAGATCACGATAGGAATTCGCTTGCATATATATGATTACGCGACCAACCTGCCCTCAGCATTTTTGCAGTAGTTTGTATGCTGGAAATCTACAAATGGATTACATATTGTTTTGTACCTCTATAGATAATGATAATAATAATTAACTATAATTGAGTGTTTGTAGCTTTGTTTACAAGGGGGTTTGTTATTTGATTTATTACCATGTATTTGTTTATATATGTATCTGTATATTCAGGCCACACCTCTGATGGTGTAACAAGTGTAGATTTTGAAGTATTACATATTTTTTTAGGTGAATTGGTTTGTTTTCTTCTCGTTTTTTACCTTTCACACTGCAGTTACTTATAGCTCGACCATGTTACCTTAACGAAAAGTCAACCCTTTAATTATTATTATCATTATCTAAATATTTCACTACTGCGATGCAGAAGCACATTATGATATAAGCACCTAATGGAATGGTATGAATGCCATTTATGACCAAAGACTACATTAAAAAGAGCAAGTAAAAACGGGGTTGACCTAAAGATTTAGAACCTACAAAACTAACCACTTGTTTTTTACCCATACACCATCAACAAAAGCTGTAAAACTATACATGTGTGTAAAGAGAAGTGATGTTTAAACCATTTTTAACTTGGATTGTGTTCGGATAACAATCTGTCATTCACTTAAATTTGTAGGACCATTTTTTAAATGAGATTATGATGACCAGCCGGCTCAAGCCCAAGCATTTTGAACCTTGAGCCTTGGGCCCCCATATCTCTAGGACCCCAAGTTTGATTTCATGTTTTACAGTACTACAACTGCAAGCCCGTATCTCTATGACTCTGCTATATTGTTACTTATTAACAACACTAATTATTATTATTATTATTATTATTTTATTAACAACACTACTTATTATTTATTAACGAACTTGGATTCTAAGTTTTGTACAAGTTTGCGAACTTGCTGATATCAGTTTTATTTATTTATTTTTTATTTTATATAAAGGCCCAACATTTATACTTTGCTTTAGACCACTAATATGGTTGATATTGAGAACTGCTTAATGCTTTATTAGTTTGAAGAGTAATTGGAAACTAGATTAAAAATATTGGGCTTACACATATGCTACTAGAATAATAATAAATCTATACGTATGCATGTGTAAGAAATATAATAATAAACACGCGACTAGTTTTTTTCTGCACCTTTCACCATCATAGTTGACTTAAGTGTATAAAATATATGCTTCTAGCAATAATGCAACATATAGGTTACGTGTTTTGATAATGACTACTTTAAAAATCAACTTCTTGTAATTTAATCTTTAGTTGAAGTTGTTATAATTACCTATTCGATAAAGTGTTACTCCCTCCGTCCCATTAGAAGTGTCCATATTCCCTTTTTTATTTGTCTCATTTCATGTGTCCACTTTAAAAAAATATTAGCCATTTTCCAAATTTACCCTTAAAAACACAACTAAAATAAATAAAGAATATGATGGACCCACATATGACAAGGGTATTGTTGTCATATGGTAAGCAAAAAAAGCACTCATTTAATATGCCTAAAACTTTGTGTTTTTCAAACCAAGACACTTTTAATGGGACGGAGGTAGTATTATTTAAGAGTTAATACACGGATGGTTCATAGGTTTTAGCTATATTATACCTTAATCCTTACATCTTCAAAGATATTACTAATAGTTCTACTATTCACACAAATATAACACATATGTCGTTCACTCCTTAGTAATTGACGTTAAAAATTTCGTTAAATCCATGTAAAATTTAGATTTAATCACATATACAACACTAACAACAATGTGAATACTCTAATTATTCACACACAAAAAGGCCATTAAACTAACTGTTGCTACAACAAATAACTGTCTAACGTTGGTTCTGAGTCACAGGAAGGGTTCAGGGGTTCAAGGGTTCCACTCTGCCTAACGCAGGTCGTGGTGTCCTTCTACGTTGCAAACGTAGAAGGAGGTTCAAGGTTATTTTATTGTTGTGAATGCTTTAGATTTTCTGGTTTGAGATGTACTCGAAACCAGAAGTGGGTGTTCTTGAGATCCGAGTGAAGAGAGTTATTCTCTCCACGTGCAAGACCAGAAGAATAAGAAGATTTGAGTGTAAGTGATGTGTGTTGGTGTAATCAGATCTGTGGAGTCAGCTCTGATTTATAGAGAAAAGGATTCTCTATTAGAGGAAAGCATCTCACCTTGGACCTTGTTGCAACAAAAGGACAATCCACTAATAGCAGGTGGTTGCTATTGACCTGCGGTCTGTTTGCTGATGTTACTCCATCAGCAGCTGGTTGTATTGCTCGATGAAAAGGTGACGGGACATGTCATCTTTTTTACTTAGGATGCTCCTGGCTTTTGAACCTTTGTAGGCTCCAACCCTTTAAGCATTGTTCTGTGATGTTGTTTATTATTTTTGCTTTAAGCTACCCACGTCATCACTAACCATACACCATTCATCCATTTTCATTCTACTACACATACTGTATTACGTAGTTGAAGCTATTGCAAGTCATTCTTGAATCCAACGATACACAAGTTAATCAAAAATCAATGCTACATGCTTTGTGGATCATCATCAAATTTAACAACTTAACATTCAATTTACAAACAAGGATCTATCAACAAAAAAAGTAACCACTAGAAAGTTGTATGGTCGGTAGAAAACTTATTTGTTAGTGGAACCTAACAATATTACGTATTTTTCGTCAGCTATAAAGTTACTACTAATGAAACTTTAGTTCTGTTGAAGGTACAACAAACGTGCAAACTAAAGCTACTATTAACGGGGTTTGTGCAACATACACTATATATCGTTTTGAGACTTCAAGTCCTCTAAATGTTAAGAGTAAACCTCTATTTAAGTAACATTAGGTGCAATGACAGACACCTAATATTCCTCTAGCAAATATTCTATTTTCGAATCTTGCTTACATGAATATCCTACCATAACCTATCGTAGCCAAACTCTCAAACATAAGTTGCGATTTACCTGATCCCGTTTGTTAACAAGGTAAACTCGCCAAAACTAAGCATCTTAAACAATAAAATTATAATTATAATCTTTTTTTAATTAAAAAAGACAAAAAAAAAAAGTTCAAAACCTTGTCTTTTAACTTTACTTGAACAACTTTATAACAACATAAAAATAGAAAGATTCCAAAGCCCATGAAAAAAATAGTCAAATAGAGGATGAATTAACAAACCCAAAACCATTTCAAACCAAAATAAATAAATAAAAAAAGTGGCCGGCAATTCGAAGATAGAAAGCAACGCAAACCAAAGAGCAGTTAGAAATTCAAACCAACTTCATTTCTTCCTCGATTATTATTATTAACCCAAAACCCTAACCCTCGTTTTCACAATAATCTCAAATCCACCTCAATCAATGCACATTTACTCACAAACTTGAACCATTATCTATACAAAAAATGACCCAAATGGTGGCCGTAGCAAGAGGACACGGTTGCGGCGGCGGCGACGGTTGTGGCGGCGGAGGAGCAAAGGAGAGCCAGTTGTCGTTGGTGGAGTTAATATTAGCTGTTTTTAAGAAATCAATGGCGGCGTGTGTTGATGATGGAGTGAATGAGTCCAAAGTGAAGGATAAGTTTAATAATAATAATAAGATGGAAATTGGTTGGCCGACTGATGTAAAGCATTTGACACATGTTACGTTTGATCGGTTTCATGGGTTTTTAGGGCTTCCTGTTGAGTTTGAAGTTGATGTTCCGTCGAGAGTCCCCAGTGCCAGGTAATTTGAGGGTTCTTGATTGATTATGGGTGTATCCGGATGACCGGGCTTTGTTTTTTTTGAAAGGGGTGGCGGTGCAGCTTGTTGCCCACCTGCCTGCTATTTTGATGTAATTTTTTGTTATTATGTGTTAAACAACTAATTAAAACATTTTACTAAAAAAAGTAAGTTTTTTTTTTTTTTTTGTGAAATATTATAAAAAAGACGTTTAATTTGGGGATTCTCTTGTGTTGGGCGTTATTAGCGATCGCGGGTGTGGGTGGCGTTTTGCCTGGTTTACGGTGTACCCGGTGACGGGGCATTTTTTATCATACAAAAAAAAGTTATGTTTTTTTTTTTAAAAAAAATGGCGGACGGTTAATCGTGCATCATGTGGTAGCGTTGATAGCCAGAAAACAACTCGTACATGCACCAATTGGCCTTCGTCCCATGTGCTGAGTGTTATGTGCCTTGTGTCCAAGGCTTGATACAAAACTACCGGGTAGAGGTAATGCTGTCTACATCCAGAGGCGAAGCTTGGTTTTTGAATCGGGAGGGGCCGGACTCAAATTTTTTCGGTCGGTAGTAGCATATCAGCGGGGGCCAGACTCAACCCGGACTCAATTCACCTACGAAAATCACAAGGGGGGGGGGGGGGGTGGCCCAACATATGCTTCGTCTCTGGCTACATCTTACCCTCCTCGGGCCATACCTTAGCTTTTGCTGGGATTTAGCTAGTATGATGATGATGATTTATAGATTAAAAGAAATGATGAATAAATTTTGGAAATAGATTGGTAATGATTTGGATGTGGTTGGTGAAATTATAATGATTTATGGATTGTACTGTGGGATCCACTTGTATTTTGGTGTTAAATGACAGTAAATGGTTTGGAATTATAGGGTGGGTTTATGACAGCAGGAAAGTGTGTAAATTGGTCAATGGAGACTGTAGTAGGTTAAGAAATTGGGTCCCTCATATTCATATGTTTGATCTCTAGTTAAATTGTCAAAACTGGAATCCAAAGTTGAATAATTTGGACCTTTGGGGCCTACTTTCTGATTGATCAAAGTTTTGAGTAAGGGAGTGTTTGGATATGGTTTATGGAAGTGATTAATATGATTATCCAGTCTGTTTAATATGAAATTATCAGTTATGGTGTTCAATTTGATACAATCACTTCCGAAACGCACTTCCAAACATCCTGGAGATGATGATATTACCATCTTAGTTGATTTTTAAACGAATTAGATTTGTGTGATATTATTGTGCTGTATTTGTTTAGATGAGGAACTAGAGTTTGCCTTTAATTGTCAGCTAGTTTTTTATTTGAACGCTAATTCTAATATCGATTTGGAACTTGTTATATTATATATGCATGAGGCGTTGCGTTTTAAATATGATTGTGTTCTTGACATATGTTTTCTGGTTGTGTACTGTAGTGCTAGCGTTTTTGGCGTATCTGCAGAATCCATGCAGTGTTCTTATGATTCAAGAGGAAATAGCGTCCCCACGATTCTCTTGCTCATGCAGAAGCGGTTATATGCTCAAGAAGGTCTAAAGGTATACTCATATAAGTGTGTGTGTGTGTGATTGCATTTTGAAAATCTCACAAAACGAATAATGCTTATGGAAGTCTTATCCTGTTCACAAACGACGTTTAGGTGCACCTAGTGAGAATTATGGTTGCCTTTGTTTCGTTATGTGATGGCTGTTAAATTGGAAAATTTTATTCTTTTGCATATTTATTCAGGCTAAACTGTAGTGCATTCGTTGTGGGTCGGAGGGGTTGGATAATGGGTGAAAAGTTGGTGCGGGCCAAAGCATGTATTTTTAAGTACGGGTCGGGTTGGGTCAAGCAAGGTTGATCATCAAGATTCTTTGTTTCTTATTTGAATTTTTTTAATTAAATAATTAGTGCATTAAATATGATAACAAAAACCATGTTATCAAATAATAATCTAACCTTCCCTTTTAATAAAACTGTAAATGTAAATTTAGGGGATTTCTAATCACCTGACACTTTATAGTTATTTTATTAATTGGACCCCTTATCAAATAGATACCCGTGATCATCACCCCGAGCTTGACTAGCTCACAAGCCTAGTCAAGCTCTTAGCGGGCTGATCTCGAGTAGCTCACGAGTCACTAGTTACTCAACTTGTTTACTCACCTAGTTGATATTGCTTCCTCTAGCATCGATTAATTTTTTTTTCCTGTTATGTTAGTGCATAATCTGGACCAACCGCTGAGTCACAAATACAATGCAACTTTATGCAATTTTTATTGTGGCATGTTCCATGAAAACTGTCATGTTCCTTTCTTTTTTCGTCTTTTCACACAAACTTTCAGCTGAAGTTACCTATCAGTCTATTGTTGTAAATTATGTTTGTACTTTGTACCTTTTTTCCCTTCTTTAATCTGGGTCCCATGATGTCTTTACTTGTTGCTATTGAAACATATTTTGGACATTTAACTAATAATCACACAGTTAGTTGTATTAGGGGTGAAAATTCCAGGCACGATATAACACGTTCTGTAATAAACAGGTTGAGTTGGGTGTAAGGGGTTGACTTGAGTTACCAATTTAATAAACGTACATCTTCATGTTGGGCATAGTTGTTAATAGCGACCATAGCGCCCGCTATAGCGAATAGCGTAGCGTAGCGCTCATGTGTCGCTATATGGTTGATAGCGACAAATAACGAGGAAATAACAAGATTTTTCTATTTTTAGTATTTTTTTTTAAATTTTTTTTGGTTAAATATTCATATAAAACATCTCTAAAAAGTTCTTCTAGTGTATCGCTAAACATGAAACAACGCCCGCTATTTCATCGCTATCGCTACGTAGCGTATTGGTAGCTTGTCGCTATCGTCCGCTATTCGCTATTAACAACTATGATGTTGGGTTGTGGTCCTTGTGGATAAATGGGTCAACTACCCACTAACCCATTTACAACCCAATTACCTGACCAAGCGGTTTACAACGGTTTCGTTGAACGGGTTATGTGGGTTGTATACGGGTCACATTGGTTAAATGTGTTTGGGTTCGTGTTCAGGTTGGAGATACCCCACCCCCCAAACTGAATCCGACTCAGATTATTACCCCCTTTGAACTAATCGTAAAGTAAAGCATATATAATTTCAATGCAAGAATTCCCTTTTGTTTCTTTTCTGCCATTATCTAGACTTGCATAATCAAAATCAAAACTTTCTATTATAGGCAGAAGGGATATTCCGTATAAACCCCGAAAACAGTCATGAGGAGCATGTGCGGGCCCAGTTAAACAGAGGCATGGTTCCTGAAGACATAGAGGTTCATTGTCTTGCAGGCTTAATTAAAGCTTGGTTCAGGGAGCTGCCATGTGGCGTGCTTGACGGGCTTTCTCCTGATGAGGTTTTACAGTGTAACACAGAAGAGGAACGGGTTGAGCTCGTGAAAAAGCTAAGACCCACTGAGACAGCGTTGCTTAATTGGGCTATTGATCTCATGTCTGATGTGGCTGAACACGAAGAATTAAATAAAATGAATGCTAGAAATATCGCCATGGTTTTTGCCCCGAATATGACTCAGGTAAATTTTTTTGATGTTCATTGTTCGTTTTTTAAATGATTAAACCGTTTATTAAATGAATTACAAATTAGAGCTGGACTCAGGCTTATTTAAGCTCGACATTTGACTTTTAAGTAGGCCTGGCAATTCCTGACTCGTTTATGACATAATTAAACTTGTTTAGTGTTTAATAAGTTCACTCTGTAATTTTATATTTTGTAAAAATCGTTTAAATTATGAGGCTAGTCTCCGTCATTTCTCCTTCTTGGTACATAAAACATATAAAAAAGTTACACACATGATATATAAAAGTAGTTAAAGGAGTTGTTTCACTAATGATACATGTGTTATCACGTCATCTCTGACCTTTTTTAACACGATTAGACCTAATACTAATACTAAGCATCAAATACTATTACTTTTGCAGATGTCGGACCCATTGACAGCACTAATGCATGCGGTGCAAGTCATGAACTTACTCAAGTGCTTAATCACAAAAACACTTAGAGAGCGTGAAGAGATTACCGCCAGATGGGGTCCCCAAACCGACAATGAGCTCACCAATTGCGAGGAGATACAAACTAGTAGTGAACTTAGAAGACCCGTATCAGAAGATGAAGACAGGTATGTTGAGGCTGACAATAGTGATGATGAAGTTGAATCGCTAAGCGAGATAGAAGAAAGTTTCTTGAAACAGATAAAAAAGAACAAAAGCGCCAAAAATCGTTTCAAGAAAGAACTCAACGATTTGGTAATGCAACATTCCAGCCCGACTAACGGTATCGACTCTAAAGAGGGATCTTGATTGTTGTATGTGTAGTAACTGTTTATTATCTTTTATTTAACTGTTGTAACCCTTGTATACCATGAAAATGTTTCTTGTGAAGTCATGTCTATCCCATGTTAATCTTGGATGAAAAAAAATTACTAGGAGTGTTCACGGTCTGGTTGTGTCACTTCTGACGAATCATCACACCACTAGTGACATCTTGTTATCACCCCAATTCCCATCATTGTCATCATCATCATCATCGTAGCAATGATCACTATGTGCATGATCATGCAAATTATCATCATCCCCATGAGCTTGATGATGATTATCATGCGTTTTGACATTATCATGGAACGAATGGCCATAACTGCAAGATTCAGCATCATCATCATCATTCGTAGCTTCTTGCTAATGTTCATGTTCTTGATGATGATGATGATGATGAGCATCTTGAATGATATCATGGGAATCGACATATGACTCAAACAGCAAGAATGGAGTAACATCAGTCATCCCGTTCTTCATCTTTCAATTCCATTCTATATCTACAATGGAAATGGAATAAGAAGAAAGAGTGGAGATGATCAGATGAATAGAAATATCATTAATCATTTGAATTCTTAAATAATGCATGTAAGAACTTTAGGAAGTTAAAGCTATCACCTTTAATGAGCATATATAGATATAGAATGATTATGCACTCGTGATCACTCTAGTTAAATTTAAATTTACTTATATCATTCTATAACTACGAGTAACTTTTACATAATTCCTTAATTTTTTTTACCGTAAAAGAGTTGTGCATCTAAACTTGTTACAATGTTGTCTACACTTCTTACGGAAGCCAAGACAGGATCTTCATTCACGTATAACATATGCACAACGTTTTGGTTTTAACATTGACATTATATTATACTATAGATATGGCTCGAAGTGTACTTCAATCCTAAGACATAGCTAATCTTTAAATTGAATGTTACCTTTGATTTGAGAAAATTAGAATAAATATTTGACAAAAAAGGGGCATTCCGAGAATCGAACTCGGGACCTCTCGCACCCAAAGCGAGAATCATACCACTAGACCAAATGCCCAAGTTCTATATGGTTTTCATGTGAAATCTAGAAATCTATATAACAATATTTTAAGCGGTTATACACTTTTTTTTTTGACCGGCCAAAGCGAGAATCATACACTTCCCATTTTGACATCGGTTGCAAAATCCGTCTTCATGAGTTGACCTTGCACCTGATGACCAACTTCAAACGCTGCTAAAACCGAGCTAGCTCCAATGATACTCGCAAATGTAGACATGTTAGGCTTAAAATCCAATCTTTGCATACTTATATAAACCTCAATAGCCTTCTTAACCGTCTCAACCAATTTACTATACCCTTCAATCATCGCGTTAAACACCACCACATCTTTCACACCCGTCTTCTCGAATATCTCCTCAGCATCTTCAACCAAACCCCCTCTCATGTATCCGGATATCATCGACGTCGAACAAACCACATCCTTTTCCATCATGAAATCAAACACACTCCTAGCATAATCAACCCTCCCACATTTCACATAAGAATCCACCAAACCAGTGGAAAACACATCATCCACAACATAAGACTTCACAATCTGGGCATCAACCTCCTTCCCAATTCGACATCCAATCGGCATTACACTGTCACTACAAGACGCCTTCAAGATCATGGAAAACGTTATACCCGTCCAGCTTCTCATCACACAAAACAAAGCCTCCTAACCATACTTAAAGACTCACCCACTTCATTAATGTTTTAAATACCCCGCAATCATGTAGTTATACGCGGTCAGTGTTCGTTGAGGCATTTCATCAAACACTTGGCGTGCGTACACCAACCAAACAAGAGGATTTCAAATGGAGGATCAAAAGTTTTATAAACATGTTTGTGTTGGGTTTGAAGCCGGTTTTGATGATGTGGGTATGGATCTTTTGGCCGTGTAAAGGGGTGTCTGAGTTAATGCAACTCTGGAGGGTAAGTGAGAGAGAAGTGGCGGTCAACAAAGGGTAGAGTTGACCATGGGTGTTGAAATTAATGGATGACCGGATAAAAAGACGAAAAGAAAGGCGATGCTAATGAAAATTGATATCGAAAAGGCATATGATTCTTTGAATTGGGGTTTTGTGAATTCCATCATGGAACAAATGAACTTCCCAGTGAAGTGGAGAAGATGGATGGCGGGGTGCTTGTCATCGGCTCGGGCATCTGTATTGATTAATGGAAGCCCGATGCTAGAATTCCAGTGCGTGGGGGAGAGGGGGGGGGGGGGGGGGTGAAGCACGGCCATGGAAGCACTTAGTGAAGCGATTAGAAAGGCGGAGGTGGGGGGGGGGGGGGGGGGTTATTATAGGGGAATCCAAACTCCTAATAATGGTCAAGTGCTATCACACTTTCTCTATGTCGATGATGCATTATTGGTAGGGTAATGGTTGGAGATGAATGCATACATTGCTTTTATATGGCCTCTTGTTTAAAAATAAACTTCAATAAAAGCACGATCTTTGGTATGAACGTTTCTGATGAAAGTGTCCAGGAAATAAGTTGGATATTGAGATGCCAATATGGAGTCGTGCCGTTCACATACCTCGGGTTACAAGTTGTTGCAAATATGAACCGAATACAGAATTGGAAACCTGTTTTTGAAGCATTTGAATCTAAACTGACGAGTTGGAAGGCAAAAAATCTATCAATTGGTGGAAGGTTGACACTAATTAACTCGGTTCTTAATAGCATCCCAAACTATTACTTTTCGTTATATAAAGCACCGGGAGGAGTAACTGAGAAGCTAGAGAAGATAAGACGGAAATTCTTATGGGGAGGGCATGCGGATAGGGACAAAATTAATTGGGTAACGTGGAGTAGAGTCACGTCAGCAAAGGATGGGGGGGGGGGGGGGTCGACATTGGGTCCTTAAAATTTATAAATTTAGCTTTACTCACGAAATGGTGGTGGCGTTTCATCATCGAACCAGATCACTTATGGACGAAAACGGTGGCGGCAATCCATCATACCAAGGATGAAAGTAAGTATCACCCAATTCAGAATTATTATGCTAGTATTTGGAAAAACATATGCAGGATTGGAGAGTAATTGAATAAGAACAATATAGAGGTCCTTAAATTGATAAGAGGAGTGGTGGGTAGTGGGAAAAAAAATTTGATTATGGCTGGATTCATGGATGGGTGACGGACCATTCCGTGATCGGTTCCCAGCTTTGTTTAGTTTAGAGTCAAAGAAGGCTTGCTACATCAATGAACGGTATGCGTTAGTTAATGGGGCAACAAAGTGGAAGTGGGGCTGGAAAAGGCTTTTAAATGAGGCAAATGAAACTGATGAAATGGAACAAATTAAGAAGGAATTAGACAAGGTGAAGCTGTCAAGTGAAGACGATAAGTGGGGATGGATGATGGACAACCAGCGATCGTTCTCAAATACTTGAACACGGAGCGGAGGACAAAAGAAAAAGGAAGGTGATTTATGCAATCGTCTTAACAACCATATGGGTCCTATGGCGGGCACGAAATGAAGTGGTTTTTAACAAGGTTTGGAAGCCGATATACAAACTGGTGGGGGAAATCAAATCACTCAGCTACTTGTGGGTCATTAGTCGAGCAAAAATGATGGAAGTAGTGTGGTCAAAATGGTGTAGTTCTGGTTAGAACCATTTTTTTAACTTAATTTTTTATAGGGTTTTATATTATAAACTCATTTATATTATATCAAATGTGAATATAAATGAAAAAAATATTATTAAACACTAGCTTTTGAACATTTTATAAAATAGTTTTTATAAATCTTTAATAGCTTGAAAATGTTATTATTCTAGTTATTAGTATCAATGTTATTTATTATATGATAAATTGTTATTTATTATATGATAAACATTTAACAATTAATTACCCAAAAATTTGCAATGATACCAAATGTAGGCAAAGGTAAAAAAAATATAACAATAATAAAAAGAAAATTTAGATAAATATGAATAAACTTGGAAATTTTTATTTATTGAAAATTGGGGAAAAATACACAATGTTACAACATAGGACTTGCTAGCAAACTTATCATTGAAAAAAAACATGTCCTTTTTGCCTATTTCATTGCTCATCGGTTCTTTCATCCTAAGCACATTTTGTCCTTCAACACACGCTAAGGAGTGCAAACACGGTTTGAGATCCAAACTAGGTATAGCAGTAGCCTGCTTGATTTTTCTATAAGTCAAGTTGTCTGCATTATTGAACATCGTAAGAAGCAAGCACACACTTTGTGAGTATTAGATACTATTACTTATTAGGGTGGTTTGTTATAAGCCCACTGGGCTACTTAGGTTTCTAGGGTTCCTTGTGAGCTCTATATATGATAACTATTCAATAATATCATTTCAGTATTCTATAATCTTAGATGGTATCAGAGCCAACCTAGTGTCATGGAATATAGTTTCTGACTCACGTGCGACACTTAGATTGCTTATAAGTTCAGCCTCGGTATCGAGTTTGATTGTATTTGGCAACGAAGGTTTTGGTTTGAGCATTTGAGTCACAAGTCTACTAGAAGAAAGGTTACAAGGCTTTGATTACAAGTGAACTTGGTTGCCTTCCAAATGATGCCTAACACATCTATTTGTACTAGTCCTAAGTGGCTTAGATGGTTCTTTTTCTAGAAACATCCTAGCTAAATATCTTGGCTGAATTCTCTAGGTATATCTTGCAAATTATCCAGCCATCATGAAGCTTGTGAGCCTGTCTAGACCCTTCTTTTCTCTATTCCATTCCTTAGAAATATATTGGATATTTTGTGCATGTTCAAGGCTATTCTAGATGGATCTTTGCTGGTTGATTTTGGGCAAAATTTCCAGCCCGTTCTAAGCCCTTGAAAGGTGATTTTATGTTCCAGCATTTTAGTTCATCATCCGACAAGTTTTGATACCTTATAACGTGTCTTGAATGGTCTAGAAAGTTCCGGAATCTTGGTGCAATGACTTGTAATTTAGGAGAAGTGTGACATTATCCCAATGAATCGTTTTTGCTCTTATACCACGAATGTCACGCTTAAGATTCCGGAATTTTCCTGACCATTCAATCTCCAAGTGTAGATATAGAGAAAAACCCCTTAAAATCAGTGGAAGACAATCCAGAATCGGAACTATGAAGCTCTGATACCATGTAAACTATCCATGATATCAAGAACTGAAACTTTTATTAAACAAAATCCCAAACCACAACAAAAACCCTTACAAAGCTCAACTCAAAACTAATGGTTTATACAAATATAAACCACAACATAAATCTCTAACACTATAGACACTGATTACTGGGAATAATCACCAGAAACAAGACGTATCTGGAAATAAACAACAAACCCTAATCGCCTATGAAAGAGATACACTTTGAGAGAGAGAGAGAGAGAGAGACTAAATGACTCGTAAACAGTGAAAGGGAGTCTATTTATAATACTCCCTAGAAGGCTAGAAGCTTCCATCAAGAAAAACACCCAGCCAAGATCTCCACCGTTGATTAATACTAGTGGGGACCACAACACTTTAAATAGAAAACATGCAAGATTGATTTGTTAGGGTTTAGGGGCCTTTTTTTCAACTCGTACAAGACACACAAATCCCGAATACCGAGTATAACGTAATAATTTCATAATTCAAACCGTTACCTAATTATTAAAAACACAACTTTCGTTATTGATTTCTCGATTTCTATAAAGCATTATCAAGTTTATAAAAATTTAACTTTCTAAATTTCCTAATTATACTATATTAATAAGCAAGTGTATTTGAATAATGATTTTATTATTATTTTATTCTTTTTGTTATGTTAAATACTTATATTTTCAAATACTTTCAATATCTTTATTAGTGGTGTGGTGGTTGTATTTGTTGGTTTATATGGTGAATACCCAAGTTCCATTCTTGCAACCATCACTCTTTTTGCCTTTTTTTTTGCTTGCATTTACAATTGGGTGTAGAGATATAGAAAATTCAATATATTTCTTTAAGTATTAAAAGAAAATTAAGAGAGATTGGTAATACAATTAAGTTTGTATAGTAAATTGACTAAATTATTTCTTTTCCTATGTTTTACTCGGGTTAAATTTTATGCCTACAAACTTAAAAATGACGCAATTATTAAGGATGCTTACCATAGAAATTTCACGAGCATGCGCAATAATTTAGGTGGAAAGTTTATGTATGATAAACTAATATCACGAACACAATGACAATTGATTTAGGTTTGATTTGGAATTTGAAATGTCGCAACGCTATGTCATTACTTAATTATTTTCTAAATCATATTGACGCCGCCGCAACGCGCGACTGGACAAAAACCTAGTTTTATATAAAAGATTATAATAAAACATAGTATTGTGAATTGTTTTTATAGGTTTTCTATTTAGGGGGTGTTTGGGATTGATTACTCAAAACGACAAAACAGATTATGCGTTTTGAAAAAGTAGGGGTGGAGCTGCTTATAGATTATTGCGTTTTGGTAGCCTAAAAAACTGATTATCTGTGTTTTCAAAACGCAATCCCAAACACTAAAAACTGATTATCTGCGTTTTCAAAACGCAATAATTTAAAAATCAGATTTAAAACGCAATCCCAAACACCCTCTTAATGTGTTCAAAGTCATTATAAAATTGAATGTTATGATCTCTCATAAACTCTCTTGACTCTTGATTTCCTTTTGATTAAATATGGTATTATAAAGACAACTTTGCCCCTAAAAAGTAGTTATTTTATGCATTATGTGTTGTATCATAAGCAATTAAACTTGTACCTCTTAAGTTTTAAGAAGTCCTTGAAAAATGTTTTATAATATAATAATATAGTATAGATATAGATATAGATTATACACCATCAGTTTATGATATATGTCATGTGGGCTTGGGCTAATGAAGTATAACCAAGCCCATTCTTCTTCTATTACTTGCTGGGCCCAAACACTTCACTTGACAATCTGCTGGGCTAACTTTCATGGGCTCAATCTTGGACAGCTACAATGCAACACCATCTAGCCCACCTACAATACTTATGCAAGATGATGAATAAAATGTATAACACATTTAAAAGTGACAAGTAATAAAACTGGACATTAATATGACAATATATTTTCAACGAAACTTACCTGTCTTTCCTTATCCGATCTACTTCCTGCTTGGCAACATTAGCCAATACTTTCATGATACAGTTATTGGATAGGTATCAAGAAAGAGTTGAGTTCAACTCTTTTGTTCATATGCATTTATGCAAATGTGGAGGTGGCAAAATGAGATGCAAACGAGTCTCGAAATGGTCGGGCTGACGTGCAAACACTTTTTGTCTTATTTTATACCTGGAAAAGTAAACCAAACTTTTATTTTTGGGTCTTCATGGTTTAATTTTGTCAAAAGTTCCATATATTTCATAAGACTGAAGTTTTACTCTTTTTGATGAGGGAAGAAGTAAGCAATTAAACATACCCCACATTGTCAAGTTTGGGATCTTTGGTTACCTTTCGTATTTCCGTGGCAATTATCCCATGGAATAAAATGATTTAGGAGGCTTTATGCACCGTGAATGCACTTTTGACCTGCTTAACCTCTTCGTCTCATTTTCATTTGTGCTAAATTTTTAGTTGACCCGTTTAACATGTTAGAGGCAAAATATAACCCAACTGCTTTTATTATGTGCGTAAACAGGTTGGGCTGACTAGCAAAC
Organism: Ambrosia x helenae; assembly: GCA_030844895.1. Classification (NCBI taxonomy): domain Eukaryota; kingdom Viridiplantae; phylum Streptophyta; class Magnoliopsida; order Asterales; family Asteraceae; genus Ambrosia; species Ambrosia x helenae. The sequence goes on from JAUTDX010000984.1 coordinate 25,045, forward strand.
ACTTCTTGTCTTTTCTTTCCTTGAATTTTGTAAATATAAAATCATCTATACATGATAAGAACAACTATATACTATTTGAAAAAAAAATAAAAATAAAACAGGAGGAGGTTTATGTGTTTTTGATCCACTTGACTCGCTAAACCTGTTTTCATTTTAGTTTCAGCTTCACCTTCTATGAACACATTGCATAATCTCTTAAAGTTGTCTGTGTTGGAAAACAATCGGATCAAGACCACAACACAATTGAGAAAACTCTTCTCGACTCTTTCTTTGTTTATTGAAAAACTGATAAATAAAATACATAGAACCTATCTCTATTTATACTTGAATAAACTAGACTTCCTAATCATGCTAGACTTCCTTATTCTAATCAAACTCATAAACTAATAACAATCTGATAATTCAAACTACTAGATAGACTCCAAAACTAAACTTATCTATATCTTCAAACGTTTCTTGCCTTGCAAGTTATTATCGCATGGATTAATTTTCCACATTCACCCCCTTAATCCTTGCACTTGTTCCACCCAAATCCACCACTCCGAGCAAATTCCGCATCTCTTCGAATTTCAATCTAGGCAAGGCTTTAGTGAGTATATCGGCCTTCTGTTCTTCTCCTCGGATATATTCCACTCGAACTTCTTCTTTCTCGATGCTCTCTCGTATGAAATGATACCTTGTATTTATGTGTTTACTTCGACCATGAAATACAGGATTTTTCATAAGAGCTATAGCCGATTTATTATCTACATGCATCTCAACCACTTGTTCTTCACTTCTTGTTAACTCGCTAAGAAGTCCTCTTAACCATATAGCTTGGCATGCGGCTGCCGAAGCTGCCATGAATTCTGATTCACACGATGAAAGAGTAACAGTTTGTTGTTTCTGCGAATTCCACGACACCAATGCGTTTCCTAAGTAAAACGCCATTCCTGTCGTACTCTTCCCATCAGACTGATCCGCTGCATGGCTACTGTCGCAGAAACCCATCAACTTTGCTTCACCTTTTCGAGTATAAGACAGACCATAACCAACCGTTCCTTTCACATATCGCAACACATGCTTTAAAGCTTGCATGTGTGATTGTCTTGGCTGCTGCATGAACCGACTTAGCATTCCAACTGAGAAGCTTAAATCGGGTCTTGAGTGAGTTAAATACCTTAAACTCCCAATCAACTTTCTATACTTCGTGGCATCTACTAGTTTACTTTCATCGTCCTTGGCTAACTGCAATCGAGACTCCATTGGATACTTGCTTGAATTACAATCACTCATACCACCGATTTCAAGTATCTTCTTTGCATAACTCTCTTGTTTAATTCTTATACAGCCGCTTTCTTTTTCAACTTCCAAGCCAAGATAGTAACTTAATAACCCAAGATCTTGCATCTCGAATTCCTTCTTCATTTGTTCTTTAAAGCCATCGATCTCAGTGTTGCTCGACCCAGTTACTATTAGATCATCCACGTAGATGCCTACAATAATCAAGTCATCTTTCGTGCTTCGCGTATACACGGCTGATTCTCTTGGACATTTTATGAAACCAAAACGTTTAAGTGTGTTGTCAAGCTTTTCATTCCAAGCTCGTGGGGCTTGCCGAAGTCCGTAGAGTGCTTTACGAAGCCTATAGACATACCCTTCTCTTCCTGGAACAACGAACCCATCTGGTTGTTTGACATAGACTATCTCCTTTAAGTCCCCATTCAAAAATGCCGATTTTACGTCCAGATGATAGACAAACCATTGGTTTCGGGCTGCTAATGCAAGGATTAAACGAATTGTTTCCATCCTTGCTACCGGGGCGAACACTTCATCGAAATCTATCCCTTGTTTTTGCACATAACCTTTAGCGACTAACCTCGCCTTATACTTCGAAACCGTCCCATCGGCATTCCTTTTTATCTTAAACACCCACTTCAAACCTATTGCTTTGTTCCCGGTTGGCAACGGACACAACTCCCACGTTTTGTTTTCTTCAATAGAAATCAACTCATTCCGCATTGCTTCTCGCCATTCTTTGCAGCCGTTTGCTTCAACAACATTTGTTGGTTCATCATTGAGAAACACACATTCTTCTTCTTGTAGCATCACGTAATCGTCAAACTTAATCGGTTTACCGGTTTTCCTTGACGAACGCCGCACCCCCTGAACCGAAATATTCTCGACACCGAACTCATGTGTTTCATCTTCACGATTATCTTCTTGCATATTCGGTGCTTCAGAATCAGTTTCCGAACCATCACTCTGATCGTGTTCATTATTTTGCTCTTGATCCTCAAAATTTTGAACATGAACAGGTTGTTGTTCTCTTGTAGTTGGTTGTGAACAAGCTTGTACTTCCTCCTCATTCTGTATAAAGAACTCGATCCATTCTTCTCCTGTTCCTATCCCCATTGACTCATCATGGCTTGACCAATCATACCAACTTCTTTCATCGAACTTCACATCACGGCTTACATAAATTCTTTGTTGGTGAGGATCAAACAATCGATATGCTTTTGAACTCGGCTCACTTCCAAGATATACTAACAGCATGCTTCGATCATCGAGCTTCGTTGTGTTTACTGATGGAATCTTCATGTAGGCTTTGCAACCGAATACACGTAAGTGTCTTATGTTCGGTTTTCTCCCATTCAACGCCTCATACGGAGTGACATTTACCAATGCCTTAGTTGGAACTCGATTCAGTACATATACGGCATGGCGAACAGCTTCACCCCACATGTTTTGTGGTAACTTCATTGCCTTCATCATACTTCGAGTCATATTCATCACCATTCGGTTTCGTCTTTCAACGACGCCATTTTGTTGTGGCGTGTACGGTGCGGTAAAGTACCTTCGTATGCCCATCTCTTCACAGTAACTTAGAAAGACTTTGTTCAAGAATTCACCTCCTCGGTCCCTTCGGACGGCTTTTATTTTTAGACCCGTTTGAAGTTCCACTTCCTGTTTAAAACTTTTAAACACATTCAAAACATCAAACTTGTTTTTGATAGTGAAAATCCACATATATCGCGAATAATCATCAACAAACAAGACAAAATACCGGTTTCCTCCAAGTGTGGGAGGATTGATGGGCCCGCATAAATCGGTATGGATTAACTCTAGAGGCTTGCTAGCGCGGAACGACGCTTTATTCGGGAAGGTTTCCCGTGCTTGTTTACCCAACATACAAGCCTCGCAAATATGTTCGCCTGCTTTTATTTGCATCTTACCTCTCACCATTTTCTTGTTTTTCATATCACGAATTGATTGAAAATTCAAGTGACCGAGTCTAGCATGCCATAGCCATGCTCGGTCATTTATAGAGTTAAGAAAACATACCGGAGTGCCGATTTTGAGCGATATTTTGTAGAGCCGGTTTGGACTTCTAGGTACTTTCATCAACAGGCGATTATTATCTTCGTATAGCCACAGTTGATCGTCTTCCATCCACACTTTGCATCCATTCTCCGTAAGTTGTCCGAGGCTCAAAATATTACTTTGTAAATCCGGTATAAAGTATACATCGGTTATCAACCGATGTTCCCCGTTTTTACAAGTGAATATTATCGACCCCTTACCTTTAATTTCGACCTTTGAACCGTCACCGAACCTGACAAGTCCGGTTATGTTTGTGTTCAACTCGGTAAAATGTGACTTGGTGCCCGTCATATGGTTCGAAGCTCCGTTATCCATGTACCAGGTCGCATCATTATCGCCATTGCTTGAGTACATCTTGGGGTGAACCTTTTCTTCATTAAGTAGTACCTTGTTCTCGTTCAACTCGGTCACTGCCATCATGAGTGCCGGACCACGTTCTTCGGCTTGATTCAGATTCGCTTCTCCTTCAACTTGCTTTGTGCATTCCCATGCATAGTGTCCATTCTCATCACAATTGTAGCATCGGACATCTCGTTTATCTCGACCTCGATTGTTGTTTTCACGTCCTCGGTTGGGATTTTGCTTCGGTTGTTGTCCTTCGTTTTGGGTTTCGTTTGATCGGTGATTTTGGCCTCGTCCACGTCCGTATCCCCGACCACGGCCTCGTCCTCTTCCACGTTTATCCGAACCACGTCCTCGTCCATTATAGTTGCGTCTTTCTTGATCAGGATTCTTGTTTCTGTTTTGAGTATCTGACCGAGTGAACAGAAGCTTTGCATCTTTCTCAACAACAGTTTCGTGACCCTTTATCCGTTCTTCAAAAGCTTTAAGCCTTCCAATACAGTCTTCGACAGACATCGTATTAAGATCAGCGAACTGTTCGATTGTTGCAACTATTGTGATAAACCTTGATGGCATGCTGTCAAGTAACTTCTTCACGACCACGGCTTCTTCCAAAGTTGTTCCCAAGGCGTTAAACTTACTTACAAATTCGGATACTTTACCCGCGAATTCTTCGACTGTTTCCTTATCATTCATCTTCAACAGCTCGAGTTCGCGCTTCAAAGTTTGCAGACGTGCTTGCTGGACTCGTTCTGCTCCGAGAAATCTGACCCGCAGTGCCTCCCATATATCCTTGGCGCTACGTGTTGTTGCGACTTGCATCAGGATATTCTCGGGTAGTGCCTGGTATATTAAAGCTCTTGCCATCTTGTTCTTACGAACATCTACTGCATCCCCGGGTGACAGGATCGACCGCCTCCCACAACCCTTGAGCGTCAAGATTTGCCTCCATCATGACGGTCCAGGTGTTGTAATTTGTAGATGTTAACTTCGGGCATGTTAAAGATGCCGTGCTAGGTTCCCTCTGATGAACGACGATCTGTTGCGGTGCATCGTTTCCTCCTTCATCGGCCATGTCTTCAGTCTTCTTAATCTGTGGTTATGCGCCCCACAGAATTGTGTTGAAGATCTCTTTAGACCTGTGATATAATCTGGTTATACACCCCAGATTAGTCTTCTACAAATCGGATTGGTTATACGCCCCAACCTCCTGAGTAGCCTGCTTCAAAGGATCTTCAAACTCAACCGAATGACTCTAAGATCGTTATTGGCTCTGATACCAATTGTTGGAAAACAATCGGATCAAGACCACAACACAATTGAGAAAACTCTTCTCGACTCTTTCTTTGTTTATTGAAAAACTGATAAATAAAATACATAGAACCTATCTCTATTTATACTTGAATAAACTAGACTTCCTAATCATGCTAGACTTCCTTATTCTAATCAAACTCATAAACTAATAACAATCTGATAATTCAAACTACTAGATAGACTCCAAAACTAAACTTATCTATATCTTCAAACGTTTCTTGCCTTGCAAGTTATTATCGCATGGATTAATTTTCCACAGTCTGATTGTATCTGAAATAATCTTCTGTCTCCTTGATTGCAGTGATGATGACTATCTGTCTGTCGAGCAGTCTATAGAACAAAAAGGCGCATGTCCCGAGCTGTCTGAGGTACAATTGGGATAGTCAGTCACACTTACCTTGTACTTTTTTATATTCTTTCTCTATCTAAATGGATGTTTGTAGTTTGTGTTTACCTGCTAAACTCAACTTTGTTTGATAATTGATCTTCAAACTTCCATGAGTCCATCAATAATTAATCCTTGTTTTCAGCTGTTATGGCTTTATGCTTTAGTGTGCATATTCTGTCTTGTCTTCAGTATTATGACCAAAATATAACCCGATTTCAACCATTTATCTGTAACGCGTCTAAATCTTCAAATGTGGAGGTCACAAAATGAGTGGGTTAGGTAACGGGTCAAAACACGTTCTTACCAAACTACTTTTATTATGTGTTAAACAGGTTGGGTTGACTAACAAACACTTCCAGTCTTTTCTTTCCTAGAGTTTTGTAAATGATTAATCTCCAAACATGATTAACAAAAACAATATTATTACAACGAGAATCTGATTCTTGCAAAAAAAATGATACAGAAGGTTTTATGCGCTTTTGACCCACTTGACTGGCTAAGCCTGTGTTCATTTTAACTTCACCTTCTATGAACACATTGCATAATCTCTTGAAGTTGTCTGCTTGTATCTGAGATAATCTTTGGTCTTGTTGATTGCAGTGATGATGATCATTTGTGGTGCAGTCTACAGAACAAAAAAGGCGCATGTCCCGAGTTGTTTGAGGTACACATGTCTGTAGTTTATGTTTACTTGGTAAACTCAACCTTGTTTGATAATTGATCTTCAAACTCCCATAAATTGATTCTCTCCATAATAAAATCCTTGCTTTTGTATGCATATTCTGCATTCATTATTATCATTTAGGTAGCGTTTTGTTTGTAGTCAGGCGTATGCATTAGATAGGTAGGCTATAAGTTGGGCTGTCAACTAGCCGAGCCGAGCTAAAACTTGCCTAAGCTTGAGCTTTTTATGTTGGTGATACTTATTGTATTTTGAACATGTTATAATCTTGAAATTGTTACAGACAGAAATATGTAGTATTTTTATTGATTTTATGTATTAAGTAGGTTTCGTGACGGTTTTCAGATCAGTTTTTGGGGTGTGCCAAAAATCCCAGCGGGTGAATTTTAACCGCTTAAGATTATAAACACAGATTGTAGCATGTGAAAAAAAAAACACGACGATTAACAATGACGACTCAAAACCGATCTCCACTTGAGTCCAGGCGCCGAGGCGCATTTCCATCGGGTCCATATGTACAACTAAATGATTTAACAAGTGCTACAGATGTCCTTGATATGGTTGATGAAAATATGTTTTGGGTAAAAAGCTCACTTACTAAATTCTATCACTGTTAAAGGAAAGTTTGTGCAAAGTGTGGGAATCTCCTTTGAGACAAATACTGTAAAACTCTGTGTATGGCCAGTACTAGTAGTACAAAGCAAACACTTTTATGTTGTTGTTTATAATAATACAAGTATTTGATGCATGCTCATCTCATGTACAACCAAACAATGCTACACCATATATGTCATGTAGCTACTGTTTCTCATGATTTTTTTTTTGTATTTATAGAAACTACCTCACCTTTTTAGAAAACAAAGTGATGCGTGAAAATAAAGTAAATACTTAGAAAGTAGATACATAAAAGTTGTATTTGCTTGTAAAGAGACCGAACAAACACGAATGGGAGAGTGTTCTTGTTTGTTCGTTTAAGTTTAAGCGATTAAAGTGAACACAAACACTTAAACAAACATTTTTTTTTGTGTTTGTTTGTTCGTTAAGAAAATAATTATATCATGTTCGTTTATGTTCGTTCATTATATCTTAACAAACATAGTTGAATATAAACGGACATGCAGACAACAGTCAAAAGTATAGTCTAAATAACATCAGTACGTCATCCTGTCATGATTAAAGAGTATCCAACATTTTAAAAGTAAACAACATTATGAGTTGAATTGGACGATGATTTAAAAGAGTTGGACTTGACTTTGTTTAATGAACATGTAAACATACGGACATAAACAAATCTTAAATGGAACAAACCGTTTTATTAATGGTTGTTCGTTTATTAAATAGAGAACTCCGTCCATATTATTCCTAAAATATTACTCAATTAGTTTAGATGCCTAACCATACGGCCTGGAGGCGTGGGAGGGGGCGTCAAGCCACTCCACGCCAGTCGCCACCAACACCACCCGATTGTGAGAGTGGAACCGGCGTGAGGGCATGGGAGGGTGATGATGTGGCGGCGATTGGTTGGTTGAAAAAAAAAACAATATCCAAGTTTAAGGTTTTTGGTGGGTCTTGTTGGGCTCGGTGGTGATGATGGTGTTCAGGGTATTAGGGTATTGGAGATAATTTCTACTTCAATAATTATGCAGTCAAAGTCAAAGACAAATCAAGATGAAGTCAAAGGCATAAATCAAGCATTGCTTGATTTAAGCCATTAATTATGTTTCTTTTATGATTATTAGTTGGTTTAGTTTTCTTATAAATAGCTACTAGAAATTACTAGAATAAAGTACCAAACATTACAATAAAATACATCTTTCATATTCTTCTCTATACTTCTTGTACCAAAAACCACTTTGTCATTTTGAGAGTCGGTGGCTAGTAACCGTGCAGCCCCTCGGCTGCGGGGTGAAACAAACAATAAACCTAACCCAACACAAAATCGTTTCCGCTTGAAATTCTATACAGGGTGGAGTTGGTTGCAACTATGGTGGCGACAGTGATGACGGAGGTTGGTGGTGACGGGGTTTGTGTTCGATGGTGAAGGAGGAGATGGTGGTTGTTGTAGGATTTTGATGATGGAGGAGCAGGGTTTCAATGGTGATGAAGGAGGTTAGTGGTGATGAGGCCTGTGGTGGCGTTTGAGTGTTGGCGGCGGGAGAATGATGGTGTTCGACGGAGCAGGGATTCGATGGTTCGACCACCTTCACCTTAAACACCAGGTCATGGACAGTGATGGTAAAGTTATGTTTTAAAAGAAAACTTAAGATAAAAATTTTTACCAAAAAATGCCCCATCCACCACGCCCCACCATAAGGGCCGACCATCAAGGTGTGCGAGGAGGTCTCCCGGCCCAGACCCAATTTCTAAGGGGCACGTTTCTTAAATATACACACACTCACATATTAAAGTTACATTTCATTTAAAATTAGTAAGTTATATACCAATAAGCTAGCAATTTTATTAGTTTGTAATAGGCTCATTATAACTCTAAAATCCAAAACTCAAACCTATTAGGCTATTAGCCAATTTAAGTAACTTAACCATTAGCCCATTAGCCAATACCAATGAAGCCTTACCCTACTTAAGTTGTTTTAAAAAAAAACCTTTGTGAATTGGCAATGATAGCTATTGAGAACGAAATGTTGGATAGTATAATCTGTGAAGAGTTGATCCATCAATTTGCTACCAAGAATGCTAGGAGAGCTTTACTCATCCTTGGTTAATTATTCGCTTATTACAGTATATCATTAACTCATTGAAATACTATGCTTCTGTTATTTTAATCATCGTTTACAAAAATTGTTTATGTTATTTATTTTGTTAAGGCCTAAGGCTAAGGGACACATTTTTTTGCAGCTCAGCCAGGGCATCTGAATTCTCAGGGGCGGCCTTGCCCACCACCCGGTGGTTTTTTGAGGCTTGGAGGGGAAAATTCTCTCTGCTGACGTGGCTGTCACGTGTCACTCGACACCCCTTCACCCCTCCGACCACACCGTATAGCCTAACAAATAGTGTACTTTAAGACAAAGCATGAATTTTATTCACGTATTTCATGAGTAAGACTGTAAGGGTTAAAACTTAGGGGGAGGGGGAGAGGGGAGGGGCGCTTCACTTGGTTTTTTTCAACTTCACTGATTTCTACCAATTCTGCACTGTCACATCACTTCACTGATTCACTTCATTGAAACAGTTTTTTTTGGAGGCAACACTCCAAGAGAAAAGACAAATATGTTGTTTAAGGGGGAGGGGAGAGACAAACTCAGTGAACACAACCGTGAACTATTTCACTATAACCCTCCACGGATCCACTACTAGCACCGGTAACAGCACTATTGCCGTGTTGGTAGTTGGGTGCCCGTTCAAAAAAAGGGCAGCGCCCCGTCCCCCTTATATTGCATGAAGTATATATCATGAGCATAAGTATTAAAAAGAAATGGTTAATATTCTGTTTTTTTTTTTTTTTTTTGAATTTAACAAGAAGTTAATATTCTGTTAGTTCTATGATTTTATACATCTTGGATTGATTTGAAGGTGGTTTCAGGAATGGTTACTTTACACACAGACAAGCACACAGTGTGTCTGAGAGAAAATATCAGAAGAGGGATGGACCATAAATTAATACCATAGATTCCATCATGTCCACAAGTTTTTGCTCATCACACCTGATGATCTAGCTTGCCTTTGGAAAGCACACAACCGGTGTAGATTGTATCTTTTTTTTTTCTTCTTTCTAAGGAGTAAGGACCACTCTCATTAACTTCATATCTTTTTTTTTTTTTAATTTTGAGTGTTTTTACCATCAGGGTAAAAAGGTTTTGCTATACTACCATTGATCAACAACATCTACCCGCACACATTTAGATCTTCGATTCGATTACTATTCTCAAGATCGTACACGTTGGAATTAGTTCGGATTGGAGTCTGACTCTTAAGGAGTGTGCTTGAACGCATTGCTAATTAAAAGTAGACCCGAGTAATCAAGACTATTTCAAGTAGATCCGAGTTGGTAGGACTATATTTCTTGAGTGTTAGTATGATTCTTCTTGGGTTTTAGGTTTCATACACTTCGTGACATCACATCCTGGGGGTGTGACATCATATTCTGAGGTATATGGAAGGCTCCTATTGGTGCATGATGTGGACCAGGGTGTATTTCTAAATTCCTTCTTAATAACAAAACAATAAAATTTACTGACCCTACTTTCCTGACCCAACATTCCTAAAAACACAACAATGTACAACCTTAGCTGTACAATGTATAAGTCTCTGTAGCAGAAAAGACACACCAAGAATTTAATCTCAAGTAAATTTAAAGCTATTATTGTTGGTTGATGATGCATGTACTTTAGGAATTTATCAGCATCATCATTATTATTCATATTACCTCTGATACCTCAACCCCCCCTCAAATCATTTCTATCTTACTTGAATTAACACACCACCTACAATTATTATGATTTCCAACAGGCATAACATAAACATATACACATGTATGTACGTATATAATATCCTGACTACACTGCCATCGAATGAATAGTCTTAATGGTCATGTTGCTGGTCCATTGATTCTTACATGCCAGTGTGTCTTAAATCAATATATTGATGATTATAACAATTTGTTGTTTCAGACTCTTGATTTCGGGCCAAGTTGTTTGAATCATTAAATCATCTATGTACGGTACGTATTTGCTAAACAATCATATATACGTGTTTTGGTACTATTGGGTTACCTAGAGCTCTTAGTGATGAACCCAACGAATTATTATGTATTATGTTATAATGCCACAAATGGGTTTTCCTATAAATAATAATAATAATAATGATAAACCCAAAATTTAGACGTGTTAATTTGGATAAGTACCACAAACTAGTGAATGACTACACATAGGACTATAGGAGTACAATTGTACAAATGTTTTTTTACCCCAACATATTCACCAAGATCATTCGACCCTTGTTTGTATTGAAATATTGTACACTAGGTTATTAAAATTTAAGTTATGTTAAGCATAAACTGTAGTTGAATATCTCAACCCTACTTTAATTTTTGTCTTTTTCTTTACCTTCATCTACATAATTTGAAGATTTCTATACTTTGCATCTTCATCAGAAATCAGAACCTCTATTTCCAAAAATTAAAGTTGTATAAATAGTAATTCCCAATACATCTCTATGTTTGAATAATTATTTATCAAACTCCAATTTCATGAATATCACTTCTATAAGTATTTTTGAGTATTAAAAAATAAGAAAAAATAATAGTTTATAAAACAAGTGTTTGCGAGTATGACAGAAGCAAAGAACAAAAGCGATACTTTATTCAAAAGTTACGTTCAGTTAAATCACAGACACGAAAATGAAGAAGACTATACCGGGGGCAAACGAGCCGAGCTCGACCGGTCGAGATAGGCGGCGTTTAAGTTATGAAAGCTCGAATTCGGCTTGATTCGAGCATTGTTCATAAAGCTCGAGCTCGGCTCGATGGTAGGTTTTCAAGCTCGAGCTCGACTCAGGCTCAGCTCGTTTATTAGTTATTAATTAATTTATATTAATTGTAATACTTATTTTATATATAATTTGGTTATTTATTCATAGTTTTATAAATACATATTTAATATCTTAAATATGTATTTAGCTCGACTTGGCACTGGAAGCCATCCGTTTCCTGACCAGAGTACAACGGGTTATTCATAGCAGTGTCTCGGCGCCGCGAGGGCATGGGTTCGTATTTAGTAGGTTAGGGTTTGCCATTCAGAAAAGGGTGGCGGCGCAGCTTGTTGCCCGCCTGCCGCTATCTTAATGTAATTTTTCACGGTTATGTGTTAATAAACTCAACTTTCATCCAAAAAAAACTAAAATTTATATAAATAATGAGCATGTTAAGGCTCGCGAGCTGACTCGATCTCGATAAACAAAGCTCGAGCTCGGGCTCATTACCTAAATGAGCTTGGTTTTAGGCTTGGGCTCAAGCTCGTTTAAGCTCGGTTCATTTCGAGCCGGCTCGTTTGCACCCATAGACTCTACCATAAACACTCTACAAGGGTCATTTCAAGACAAACATAAAAGTGGAAGGTTTAGAAACACAAACACCTAAAACAACTCAAATGGTTTTATAAAAAATTCACACCTATCCTATCATATCATTCATATCATCACTTTATCTTCTCTCTCATCACCACTCTACTTTCTCTCTCATCACCACCACCACCACAACAACCACCTCAACCACCACACTCTCCGATCTAACCTCATTTCCTCACCAGATCTACACCTACCACCACCCGTTGACCACCGTTGACCACCATGTTTCCAGAAGAAGTCCTAGAACACGTCTTCTCCTTCCTAACCTCACACACAGACCGTAACAGCGTCTCTTTAGTCTGCAAAACATGGTACGAGATGGAACGGTGGTGCAGAAAGAGAGTCTTTATAGGCAACTGTTATGCAGTCAACCCTAAGGTTATTATCAAGAGGTTTCCTGAAGTGAAGGGTGTGGAGTTGAAAGGGAAGCCACATTTTGCTGACTTTAATCTGGTGCCTGAAGGGTGGGGAGGGTTTGTGTGGCCTTGGGTTGTTGAGTTTGCTAAAGGGTATCCTTGGCTTGAAGAGATTAGGTTGAAAAGAATGGTGGTTAGTGATGAGTGTTTGGAGATTGTTGCTAAGAGTTTTAGTAAGTTTAGGGTTTTGGTTTTGGAGTCTTGTGATGGCTTTAGTACTGATGGTCTTGCTTCCATTGCTTCTCATTGCAGGTCAAATCTTTCTCTTTTTTTTAAAAGATTTTTGTAAAAATCTGATTTTTATGAGACTGTTTTTAACATTGTAGTTGATGGGTTTTTTTTTTTTTTTTGGTAAACATCTGATTTTTATGAGACTGTTATTAAACATTGTAGTTGATGTTTTTTTTTTAAGATTTTTGTAAAAATCTGATTTTTATGAGACTGCTTTTAACATTGTAGTTGATGTTTTTTGTGTGTGTGTGTGTGTGTGTGTGTGATTGGGACTTTGTGTTTGTATTTTTGGTAGAAAAATGTGTTTTTTTTTTTTACTTTTTAGGATTGCTGATTCTTATGTTCTGTATGTGTGGTTTAAGTTGTTAATAATGGTGGGTTTATTTGTTGATTAGTTGTTTGTGAATGTGTTGGTTTGAAAAGAGGGATAATGTGCTGGTTTTAAAAAGCGCTCCAGAGGCGCGCTTAAGCGCGAGGCTACCTAAGGCGCCTTGTGTGACATAAGGCGAGCTGTGTACATGAAGGGCACAAAAAGCGAGCTTTTCGTTTTGGAAAAAGATCCCACTAAGGCGTGAGCTTCTTTGTACAGGGTTGTTTTTGTGCTTCATAGTGTTATAAATGTAGCTAAAAAGGTTGTGCATTTAAGTGATTTATACATTGAATCATATACAAACCTGATTTATACCTATATTTTGGGTAAGGGATGCTAAAATACTATAGGATAGATAAAAAAGATTATATAAGCACATTGCGCCTCGTGTATGAAAAGCCTTATGCTTTTGCGCTTTGATTTTAGACCTTGTTACTTTTGTGCGCTTAGCGCTTTTCAAAACCAAAGGCATTGAGGAAAAAACATTAAGGGTATAACCAGTGTTTTCTTTATGATTATTATTATTTGTATGTGTATGTGTATGTGTATGTGTATGTGTATGTGTATGCTCTCTTTAGCAATATGAATTGTTTTTCAGCCAATGCAACTCAATTTCAGTTTCAGTCTGTATACTGTATTTAGCAAGATGGTTATGACGTCTGTCTTTATTAATGCTTTTCGTCGACTCTATTTTCATTACAGAAATTTGAGAGTACTCGATTTACGCGAGTGTGAAGTTGAAGAACTAAGTGGACATTGGCTGAGTCACTTCCCTGATTCATTTACATCACTGGAAGTTCTTAACATCGCTTGTTTGGGTTCTGAAGTTAGCTTCTCAGCCCTTGAACGGTTGGTTGCCAGGTCGCCCAATTTGAAAACCCTTCGACTGAACCGTGCCGTACCCCTTGAGAAACTTTCCACACTCTTACAACGCGCCCCGCAGCTCATTGATTTTGGAACAGGTTCATACTCAGCTGAAATACGGTCAGATGTTTATTCGAGTTTAAAAGACGCTTTTTCCAGCTGCAAGAATCTAAAAAGCTTATCGGGGTTTTGGGACGTGACTCCAGCGTATCTTCCAGTTGTACACTCTGTGTGTTCTCAGCTTACTTCTTTAAATTTGAGCTATGCAACTACACAAAGTCCCGAGCTTACCAAGATTGTTAGTCAATGTCGTAATTTGCAGCGTCTAGTGGTAAGCTTTTATGCACATCTTGTTATATCTATGGTTCTACTTCTATGTATTATTAGTATTGACCGCATATTTTATTGTGGTAAATGTGCAAAATAACACACCTTCACTCCTAAACTACGTTTTAAAAAGCGCGCCTTGAACGCGCTTAAGCGCAAAGCGCACTGAGGCGCCAGGCTCTGCGACTTATGTAACCCTAGGCGCACCTTGTACAAGAAGCGCAGGAAAAGCGCAATTTTTTGCCAAAAAAAGCCCCTGAGGTGCACGCTTTTCGTACGGGAGGTGTTTTTATGTTTAAAATTATTATATATGTAGCTAAAAGGGTTGTTAAATCATGTATAAACCTTATTTGTATCTATATTTTGGGTGAATGATGCTAAAAACCTATAGCATATATAAAAAAAATTATATAATCGTCTTGCGCTTGGCGTACGAAAATCCCACCGCTCTTGCGCTTTGCGCCTCGGTTTTGGACCTCGTCGCTTTAGTGCGCTTCGCACTTTTTAAAACCAAGCACCTAAATGATTAGAAATAACAACATACCTTTAAATTCTTTTTACCAGTTTTAGCAACCATGAGTATATGGCGTTGCTATTATTGGTAAATGATTGTTGCCTCTTTGGTACGCGTTGAGCTGGGTTGACCCAAAATGTATTTTTGGTGCGATTTAGAACTTTTTATTAATAAGTAGTATGGTAAAATATGGTTACGGAACTTATTATCATTTCAGTAAAGTCTCATTTTATATAGAAAATTTTAGAAGTTTTCGCCATTAAATATTCACTTTGACAACTTGCCACCCATTTCTTTTCAAGATAAAAAATTTTTCTTTCTTTTTATTTACACGTTGGAAAAAAACATAGCCCGAAGCAACCCATTCATGAGTAAACCGGTTTCATTGAAGGATTTTAAGTTTATCAGTTTACCATGTTGCAATTTTCTCTATTTTGCTAACTGCCTTGAAGCTCAATGTTCATATACTTATATATCAAATTTCATCGTATTTTGTTCTTTCAAGCTAACAAAAAATGCATTTACAGGTGCTAGATTGCATAGAGGACACGGGCCTAAACACTGTTTCTATGACATGTAAAGATCTAAGAGAACTGGTGGTTTTTCCATCTGAACCGTTTGTTGGCGATGCAGAAGTACAATTAACCGAACAAGGTCTTGTGTCAGTTTCACAAGGTTGCTCTAAACTCCAATCAGTTCTATATTTCTGTCGCCAAATGTCAAATTCAGCGTTAATTTCAATTTCCAAAAACCGCCCTAACCTAACATGCTTCCGTTTATGCATTATTGAACCCACTGTCCCTGATTACCTAACACTTGAACCCCTAGATGTCGGCTTCGGTTCCATAGTTGAAAACTGCAAACAACTTACACGCCTTTCAATGTCAGGCCTTCTCACCGACCGCGTATTTGAATACATCGGGACCCATGCTAAAAACCTAGATATGCTTTCAATAGCTTTCGCAGGGGACAGTGATCTAGGGCTACATCATGTTTTATCTGGGTGTGATAGTTTAAGGAAGCTGGAGATTCGAGACTGTCCGTTTGGTGATAAAGCTTTGCTGGCTAATGCTTCAAAGTTGGAGAAAATGCGATCCCTTTGGATGTCGTCGTGTTTAGTTAGTTTTGGAGCGTGTAAATTACTCGGTCAGAAAATGCCTGGTCTAAACGTTGAGGTTATCGATGAACGGGAAAACTTAAACTCGTTACCTGAATACGCACCCGTTGAGAAGGTCTATATTTACAGAACGGTTTCTGGTCAAAGATTTGACATGCCGGATTTCGTACGTATAATGGGTAAAGATAAAGATGACTTGTACAATCTTTCTTGAGGTACGTTCACATACTGTAGCTTACATTCTTGCTATAAAAATACTGCATACATTTTACCAGATCACTTTTGTCTAGGGGTCTGAACGAGCCGAGCCGGGCCCGAGCCTGACTGGGCTCGAACTCGGCTCGTCATGCTTTTATGAAGCTCGAGCTTGAGCTCGGCTTGGTTCGGGCCTTATACTTTGAGCTCGAACTCGGCTCGAAAGTAAAACCCAAGAGCTCGGCTCGACTCGGCTCGAATAATTATAGAACAATTAAAAGAAGCTAAAAGCTCGGCTCAAGCTCGACTCACCAATATTAAATAGTGGGTATACTATATATAAAATAAAAATAATATAAAATTTGTTTGAGCTCGTTTAGGCTTGCGAGCCTAAACGGTCTTTGTATGAAAAACTCGAGCTCGATAACTAAACGAGTCATGTTTCAAGCTCGGGCTCGGGCTCGTTAAGGCTCGGCTCATTCGAGCTTTTTATCGATCCGATCCTGAGTAGCTCTCGAGCCGTTGTGCATCATTTACACCCCTACTTTTGTTTTTCTGTAGATTTTTGTTATTATTATTATTTTTCAGTAAGTTTTTACATTCATTTAAATAAACCTTTTTTTAAGAATAAAAAAAATCACAATGTGGCTATACCTGCAAATAATCGAAAGCTGGTTGCTGTTTCTGGTAAGATTCATCGTCGGTTGCTAGAACTAGGAACTGATGTGTAGCATATTGCTATTTTTAACGATATTTGACGCTTGAATCGACCTATTGGTACTTAGGTTCTGAGATAAAGGGTTGAAGCTGTTGGCTTGTTCCGATTTTGGTACATTTAGATCCTGCTGCTGCATTCGGGCTAGGAGTTTGTAGAATGTATTTGTAGTATTATTAGTTTATTTTTAATAAAGATTGTTGTAACAGCATAATGTATGTGATCAAAATTATCTTATTTGCCCAAATAACTATGACATTGATATTCTTGTTGCGCGCAAAAATCCCAAATATATTGTTGATGTGAACATGCATAAATGGTGGTGTGCTCGATTGCAGTATCGGTTTTAGAAAGCTTGAGGCGTATAGGTCAGAAAGATGAGGTGCGAGAACTGAGCTTTACGGAGGTGGTGTTGTATGTATAACCAAACAAAATAAGGTTTATTTACAATCAATGGTTATACGCATAGAGTGTTGCCAGGCACTTTGGTTGCCCTCTCGGACGCTTTACATAGAGCGTTGCCTCAACGCACTTTGGTTGCTGTCTCAGACGCTTGTATGTAGAGTTATTCTAGTTAACTCGCGTATCATTAGAAATGACGCATGTCATTAGAATGTATTCTCTTATTTATATAAAACGCACCTAGGGCTTGTTTGGTAGCCTCTTAATGGGGCTTTGAATCATTCAACTTTGAATGGTTCAGCGTTCAAACTGTTTGTTTCAACCTAAAAAAAGTTCTGAATGTAATGGTTAAGAGCTGAACCATTCAGATTTGATACATAGCTGAATCATTTAGCGCTTAATCATTCAGAGCTTCTTAACCATTCAGATCTCTTAATGATTCAACACTTAATCAACCAAACCAGTTTCGTAGTGTGATATAGTAAAATTTGTTTGTGTACTTTATGGCTGAAAAGACAAAAAAACATAGTAATAAACATGAACACTAGTATAAAATACTAGAAAACGATTATTCTCAGTTAATTTTTCAAAGAAAAGGGTCGAATGAGTTAAAAATAAAGATGCAAAGATGTACGTACAAGTAGATATAGGTAATCACTAGAAACCAATAGCTTTATTATATGTATTGGATGATGATATATTGATATCCACTCCTTTATGCATCCATCATCATCATCATCATCATCCTTTACTCTCATGATGCACATGGTTTTCATTCTTAATCATTTCTTTCTCTTATAGTTTTAATTATGATTTCCACAAGCCATTCTTCAAAATTCTCTGGTTCAGATTTTACCATCAAGTAGATGCTCATTAGAGTCAAATCTTTGAATGACTAGCTTCTTTTTTAAAAATTATTATTATGTTTTCCTTTTAATCATGATTTTTTTTTTAAATACAAGGTTCCATAATAAAAAGAATTATTAAGAGCATTCTCATTTGGGAAACCAAATGTATGTGAGTGTGTCCACCAAATTATATGGGGTGGGTGTAAGTGGAGGAGAGAGAAAATATTTGATGGAATCACTATTCATCCCTATATTTGAAAAGCTACTGTTCACCTCTAAAAATATTTTAATATTTTTGGAAGTGGTTGTGAGTGAGGAGAGAAAAAATATAATGATAAAAGTATGAAAAAGTATTATTATTTTAAAAAGGAGAGAGGAAATTTTAGAATGGATTGATGGAATAGTGATTTTTAGTGTAATTTAATGGAGGAGATTTGGTAGAAGACATGATAATGATAATGCTCTTATCAAGGATCAAGATATATTTGGGGTGAACCAATAAATGAAATAAACTGAACTTGATTTGATAGTTTGATAACTCATCTTGAATTGTATTCAAGAGTTTTAAATGAAAACAATTTAATATATTTAATATTCAAAAATATGGACGAATATCTATGTTACCTTATTATGGATGAGAGATGGCTACAAAGGTAATTTTATCCTCTTTTTAAGATGGCATACAAAGGGTCACAAGTGTAATCCTCTATTTTTTATCCCTTTTCTTCCCTTTATGCCCTTATGTACAACTTTTAATACCAATTATACAAATGACTAATGCAACGTGTCTTCATCTTATCATCGTGAGTGTTATTGTTCGAACTATATATAATATAACTGATTTTTTAACATGAACCTAAATATACTACTACATTCTTTGTTTCTTTTTTTATATATATATACTTATCAAAACGTGTATTGCTAATAAGATATATTAATTTCACTTTCAAAAAGAATCTAAGGGCCATAAAAAAGTTGCCTTTAAACTCAAGGGATATAGATTGTCTGATAATAACAAAGAGTTGTGACAGTACGTAGACTTCTTTTGTGGAAATTTCTAATGTTAAATATGGATAAAGTTGGAAAATAGAAAGATTTGTGTGCCAAAGCTACACATGTAGTGGGGTCATTATAAATATATTATTGCTATGATTTTTTTTCATGCGAAGCGTAAAGTGTAATTTTGATCCTATTGTCTCAATGTTTATGTTAAGACCCTAATTAGTAGCAAAGCAAAACATGGATAGAAGGACAAAATCTACACAAGCCTAATTGTTGCCTTTTTATGTTAAATCAAGTTACATCGGTTACTCAAATAGATTTGTAATCCTTTATAATTATTTTTTTACATAAAATCGATTTCAAGAAACAGCGTATTTTAAACATTAAGACATTAATTTTTAATTATAATTACTCTTCTAAGTTAGTTATAACTATACATATTGGTTGTCCAATTACAAACATTCATTTATGTTGGTTATAGCGTTGCGTTTAAGCCAGTTATATATCTCTATACCTATGTTACCTTATTAAGGAGGAAACATATCTAGAAAAGTAATTATACACACATTTTAAGATGGGATGTCAAGAGTCTCGTGCTTTAAACACTATATGTCATGTAAAACCTCCATATTATACCCCTTATTGCATTATCCACTTGTACTATATATCTATGTTAAAAAATGAATTACGCATCATCATTTCCAGAACATGTTCTCATCATCAATACATCAATAACTGGCCGAACGAACACTTAGCAAATAACTTGTAATTGTCATTTGCCTGGACTTGCCTATTTATGGCATTTTTTATCTTTTAATTGTGAAAGTTTATTTTTTTGTGAAAGAAGTTAAAACCTGGGCAAATTTTATTGATATAAAAAAATAAAATGAACGGATACAAATACGTAAAATTTAATTACATAATCTAATCACCGTCTTTTTCAAATATTACGTTAAAACTAACATAAACTACTAACAAAAATGAGTACCACGTTTCATAAGATGTCAACCGGAACACCCGCTGTAACGCGCGGGCATTCCACTAGTATGTTCAATACTGAATACCTTAGGTAAGTTTCAACAAATGTAGATTTGATGATGATTTAAAACTGAACAACTAAGGAATAAAAAAACATATAATTAAGCTAAACAGGCTAGGTATGTTAATTCAGATATATGACGGAGGGTAATAGTTACTTAACTTGATTGGTTACGAATTATCAACATATCACTATTTATAATTGTTATGTGTCACATTTTTTAAGTTTAATAGTAATAAAAGATATATACTTAATTAAAAATATACACTTTCAAAGTGTAAGGCTAGGATGGGATATGTACCATAGCGGTACCGAAAATATCAATATCGAATATGGACAAAACTACCGTATCAACGTTATTGGTACAACAAGTACGGGTACTTTGGTACGGTAATATCGGTATTTTGGTACGGTAAAACTTCGGTACCACTTTGCTTTTTATTTTTTGTTATCTCCATTGAATTTAGTATCAGTAACGGTACGGGTACCAAAAGTGTATAGGAACCAAACAGGCTAATTGGTATGTGCATCGTTACAGTTACGGTAGTCAAGAAACCTCAATACCAAAAACATAATATCATAATACAAAAATAAAGCATAATATCAAATTCATTCGTGATTAATAAGCCATAAATATTGATGAAAATAAAGATGGTGGGAATATTAATAATATTGAAGATGAGAGAGCTGATATCGTATCGGTAATTCGGTACAGTACCCACATTGGTACCAACTTTTTTTCTTGTAATCTTTATTGATCTTGGTGTCACTATCGGTACGAATCTCCAATGGTCTATATCGGTACGGTACCAATTAGGTTAAATGGTACATGTACTGGTACGGTACCAATATTCAGAAAACCATAATACCAAAAACATAATACCATAATACGAAACAAAACATAATATCTATATCATTCATAATCCATAAGTATTAATACAAAAATCAAAACATTTTGAATGTCCCAAATACCTTATCAAAATGATTAAAAAAGAAAAAAACAAACCAAAGGAAGTTACTCTCCGTTTAATCATCGCTAATCGCTTTGCATTTTCCTTTTCTTCTTTTGTTTTGTTTCTTTATTGCATCCTCAATTTCTGTTGAATAAAAAGAAAAAAAAGTTAATTCATGTTATTTAACAAACAAAGAAATTTAAAAAAAAAGGAACGCCAATTACCTATGGCAATATCGTCATATTTTAAGATATCGTCTTTATCATCCATAACTTGCTTTCTCGATTTTCTCACCCAATCTTGGGTGCAAACCAACGCTTCGATAATATTAGTTGATAACCTTGTTCTATAAGCGTCTAGTACACGACCATCTATACTAAATGCTGACTCCGATGCGGCTGTAGAAATTTGAATTGCCAATATATCTAAAAAATATATATATAAAATTAACAACATAAACAATGTTACAAATAATGCAAAAAAAGGTTTGAAAATAGTTAAAACATTTTACCTCTAGCCATCTGAGATACAATTGGGAATCTAATAGCATTTTGTTTCCACCACATAAATATGTCAAAGTGATTAGTAAAATCAACCCTCGGTTGTTGTAGGTACATCTTCAACTCAGTTTCTACTACAACCGAGTTACTTTCCTTCACATTTAGAAACTCTGCAAAAAAATTGTTCCCACCATCACAGTCCACTACATCTTTCTTACTCACTTCTTGAGATGCCAAGTTATTAACAACCTTATCAAACCTATCTTTGTATCTTTTAAACAAGCCATGTAACCTATTCTCAATCTTCAACACCAAACCCGACACCTTCTTTGCAATGGCTTCTTTAGACATAGGATTTTCTTTTGTTATGTTATACATAATCAACTTTGTAAAACAATGTTCAATGAAATGTAATTTCATGATAGGATCCAAAATAATAGCAAAATACATATAATCATTAAGCCTATCATACTTCCCCCAATACTTATCATATTTGTCACGCATTGCACCCACCATTGCACAAGAATCTAAGTGAACTTCCCACTCACGTAAATGTTTGTCTAAATCTAGGATTTCTCTTAAGAAAAGGTGAGCTAAGGGCTTTGAAGATGTCGATACAATTTCCGTTTTGATCTTGAATTTTTCTAGAAATCCAACCAATACTTTGCACACACTGAAGTCTGAATGTTTCGGAATTCTTTCTAAATCACAACGATAGTTATTGTCTTCAATTTCATAAGCAAAAAATACTTCCTTAAGATCCACTGCAATTTTCAACATCTCATAGGTTGAATTCCACCTAGTAGACATATCTTCAACATTCAAATCTTTCATGCACTTTCTGAACTTTTTTATTCTTTCTGTTGAATTTCTAATATACCTCATCGCCTTTCGCAAACAATCAACATGGGAATTATTTTCCAATAATCCATCTTTCACAATTAGGTTTAAAATATGTGTCATGCACCTTACATGAAAATGTTTCCCACCATCATATAAATTCGGCAACTTTTTCACCAGAAAATCAATCGCCTCATCACTACTAGACGTATTATCAAGGGTCATGGTCATAACATTCTTTATCCCCCAACCATAAATACAATCTAACAATTCACAAGCTATATCGTCCCCTTTATGATTGTCAATGGGCCTAAAGTTAATTATGCGTTTATGCATTACCCAATCATCATCTATAAAATGACTTGTTACAACCATATAGTTGACCCTTTGACACGATGATGTCCAAGTATCGATACTCAAGTGAATGGTGTTAGTTGGTTTACTTAAATAAGACATCAATTTCTTCCTTTCCTTTATGTAATATTTTCCATTATCCCTAGATACTTTATATCGAGAGGGCAAACTATAATTTCCATTTAATGACTTAGTGTATTCAACAAAAGCTGGATTTTCTACAAGTTTGAAAGGTAGTTCGCCAACAATAAACAAGTCTAGCAAAGCTTTATTGATTCTAGCCTCATCGTGTTTCCAAACACTAATACTACTTTCCCTATCAGCTTCATTTTTAAACACTAAACTACTTCGTGTTTTCTTAGCATCATTTTCATGAATAAAAGCACAAGCACATGAGTGTTTTCTAAGACCGGTCGTACCGTTTCTATTAGGATCGGCTTTTATGTTGGACTTACAAAACTTGCACCTTCCATACTTCCTTTATTTGTGTGCATATAATGTAAGTGGATGAAATCAAGGAAAACACTTATTGGTGGATGGAAAAGAGATCGAAGGTGAGTGGTCTCGATATGACTAAATGGTGGAACTTCGAAGACATAGACTTTGTTGGGAACTAATCTGCTTGTAGTCTTGATTTTGGGCGGTCTGTTTTTAGTTTAGCTCTGGTTGCGCGATATGTTTCAAATTTGCTTTAAGTTGTTTCAGAAAACTTCTACTTGATTTAAAAAACACACACACACACCTTACCAATGGTGGTTATAGGATTGTTGAGCTTTCGAGGATTGGGGCGATTAGAAGATAGCGATTAGGGATTTAGTTAGTAAAATTAGCATCATATTTGAAGTGATCAAAGAGTCCAGAAATATCCATATAAATAGAAAATATGCAGATTTAGTCAGCTTTAAAAAAAAAACTGTTGAAACTTTGGTACCAATACCAACTTTTACCAAAAAAGTACTAGTACCGTATATGCAAAATCGGTACGAGCACCGCTACATGTATGGTACCATACACCGAGACACCGAGTAGCCAAAATCAGTACGGACACTGGTACATGTACAGTTCGGTACAGATAATTGGGAAATAATCCCATCACTAGTGTAAGGTGTATTAATGCATGCACTAACAGCATTCAACACGTTGAGTAACAGGTCAAAGTAGGTTCGGGTCAAAACAGTTAAGTTCGGTCCTTGAATTCGATAATAAAAAAAGTTGTTTAATATACAAGCATTCCAAATTTAGAGTAAAAAAACTAATTACTGTGAACTTTTTGATCCTTCAATTGTCTGCAACAGGTGTTCAATCCTGTACTTCATAACGGGCTGACCCGATCCTGTTCTTTTAAGCATGTTTTTCTTCTCAGCTTTACGACGAGCCTCGCCTTTTTCTTTTTCTTCTTTTTTCAATTTAATTATTGCCTCTTTCTCCCTTCTCGCCTTTTCCTCTTCCTCCTGCTTCTGTTTGTAGATCTCTTCTAGACGGTATGCTTTTTTCGGTTTTCTTGAGTGCTTCTCACCAACTTCTCTGTTTTCACTTGTACCCTATAATGCACAATCGTCGTAGAAACTAAGCTAATAAAGAAGCAAGTTCATTGATGCTTGTGATCGTGACGGGTCAAAACAAGTAATTTTGGGGTTGTCAACAATTTTAGTTCACAATAATTTTGGAGTTAATGGCCAAAATCGTCCCTGAGGTTTGGCCAGTTTGCAACATCAGTCCAAAATCAAAACTTTTTACATCTAGGTCCTTTTGTTTTACATTTTGTTGCCAAATTCGTCCCTGACACTAAACCTAGTTAACTATTGTCGTTAACTCTGGGATATTTTTGTCTTTTTGGCTGCCACCGTTTTTAAAACCCAATTTAAATAGAGTTATTCATACCCCCAGAAGACAAAACTACCCGGATGTAAAAAGGGGGCCAGCCAAATAGACAGAACTACCACAGAGTTAACGACAATAGTTAACTTGGTTTAGTGTCAGGGACGAATTTGGCAACAAAATATAAAACAGAAGGACCCAGATGTAAAAAGTTTCAATTTTGGACTGACGTAGCAAAACTGACCAAACCTCAGGGACGATTTTTACCATTAACTCAAAATTTTATGAACAATCCATGTAAAGTTTAACAAAAATTGCGAAGAAGTTAAAGTTTGTCACATCCAGATGAATTGTCAAAACATATTTTTGTACATAAGGGACATATATACGTCATTTTACAAGTCTAAAAGTAACAAAAGCTTCAAGTTTAGTCGCATTTTGTTACTTTGATTTTTTTTATGGCAGAATCGCTATAAACGAAACCAATTTGATAAATGGTTGGCCTGTAAAGTAGTTTTGATATATTGCCATAGCGGTGGCCTTTGTCATTGTTGAAATTTCTACGTGTAAGATTAGTAGAATATAAAGCAAATGCAAACAGCTCAAGTTACAAGATTAAGAACAACCTCTATGAGTTTTGTAGCTTGGGACGACTCCTGCCCTTGGTTCGGTTGCTTTTGTGACTTCTTGTACTTGTTAACGTATTTTGCGTTCTTGTAAAACTCCCTTTGCTTCTCTGTGCAGATTTGAATTTGTAAAAAAAATTATAAAAGCAAAACATCTAACTGCTAGTGTAGCACTGGTTCACGCTATGGAAGCAACCACATCAAATGCGACATAAAAAAACTTACATCAAAGAATTAAATAATAAATATATTTATAATTTTGAAAAGCTGATACTTGTTTAAAAAAATTATACCCTAAAATAATTATATAGCGTCACTTAGTATGTCGTGTGGCATATACATATACACTCAAAGTAAAAAAATAAAAATAAAAAAAAATACATGTCAGCAAATTTTGAAAAAAGCAACCTGCAATCAGTTAAATGGATCATTTACTATCTTAATATTCAATTCTCTACGCTTTACACGGAACTACTGTTCATACTAGTTTGCCGAAGAACAGTATTCATATAAAAAAATTATACATGTGGTTATTGTTCTGAAATCCTGCAATCGGTAAGAAAGAACAATAGTCTATTGAAGTGAAACAATGAATGTTTATGGGTGTGAACTAGCCCAGTTGTTCGTGAGCTACTCGAGACGAGTTGTATAAAAGCTAAAAGCGAGCCCAACGCCCCAACTCAAGCCTAAATTGAAGGTTATTTATATTTAATAAACAAGCTTGAGCATCACCAACAAACTTGATTAGGCTCACAAACCTAAATGTGTCTATT
Source organism: Ambrosia x helenae (assembly GCA_030844895.1). Classification (NCBI taxonomy): domain Eukaryota; kingdom Viridiplantae; phylum Streptophyta; class Magnoliopsida; order Asterales; family Asteraceae; genus Ambrosia; species Ambrosia x helenae. Next base: position 51,119 of record JAUTDX010000984.1, read on the forward strand.
ATTTATATAAAAATTATAATATATAACTGCATAAGAAATATAGTTATATATAAATATAACAGAAAGAAACTAAATAAACATTGCATGAAATATATATATAAATAAAAAACGAATCAAGCCCAAGCTTGTAAAATTACTATCATGACAAGAATGAGCTTTAGACACAGGACTCTAATTGAACTCTCTTAATTTAAACTAACCGAGCCAAGCTCCCTTAGTTTAAACCAACAGAGCTCGAGCTCTTCCTAATGCTCTAGTTTATTCCTTAAGCAACATTCTATAAAAAGCAAATAAGTTTAGCTTGTATGATTCAAAAAGAGGTGACAGTTTCCTGCACGACCCGAAAAGGATCAAGTTTTGGGTTGCATATTTAACCCATTTAGAAAACAGGCCGTGTTTGGGTCGACCCACTTAATCCATTTAGTTAAACATGTCGACCCGCCAACCCACTAATGACTAACCCTTTTACGACCCGTTTAACCCTCTTTTTTTTACAACCAACCCACTCAATTAACAAGTTTACAACTTGATTATCACCCACCAACCGGTTCGACACGTTTAAATAAACGGGTTAAACGATCATGATCTAATCTTAATTCTTAACCTTAATTACAACCTAAAAACCTTTTATTTAGTCATTTCATCATATAATTAAACTACCCAACATAAAATTCAATTAAAATTACAACAAATAATATACAATCAAATATTATGCATCAAATATTCAAATATTAAATAAACGTACTGATTAAAGCAGGATTGTATCCATCGTTCTTTGATTTAGCATTAGCAAAAGCTTGAAGTGATAAACCTCCACCTCCTAATCTTGCCCTGTTCTTCTTATTAATAATCTTGCTGTTATTATTGGCTGATAACCCATTATTTTTCTGATTGTTTCCTCCATTGTTACGATCTTTCATCTTTGTAAAGAAAGGTGTTGTCTTTGAAACCCTAAGGAAGTTTTGTAGAAATCAGTTTGGTTATATTAAACTGGGCTGGGCTTATGTGTTTGAAATAAACCGGTTTCAGCCCGACCCATTAAAATATTATTTTTAATGCCGGTTTTAGCGGTATCGGTGGTTTATGACGGTTTATGACGGTTTATGACTCTATCCGGTTTTAACATAACTTAAACCGATTTGAATAGGGTTTGATTATTTTTTTTCAACAAAATCGGATTATGACCTAAACTAGTTTGGTAAAAATAAAAAAGAAAAAAAAGTTGTTTGGATATGTGTAGTATTACGATAGTACAGATACCGACGGCCAATTAATTTTTGGTTAGTTTTCAGGTGTATGTGGTTGTCTTAACATACGCGATGAAGGTAATTGAAAATATGAAGTTTTGATTTATGAAGAAATATAAACTATTTAAACACAAGATTGTTTATAAATGTAGCACACATGTTTAAAGTTATGATAAAAGTTATATTATATTCGTCTATATCTATGTTGTCACCCATTTTTTCGTCTGGAAGGACCGCTAAATGTTATAACTTAAATGGCCTACCTTTAAATATATAGTTATTTTCTTAATTTTTTTAATAAATTTTTTACATAATTGCAAGTTATAAGTTATAACTCATGATTCCGGCTACAATTATAGCTTGCATCTCTCACTTATGATATCAGTTCAAGTTGTTTCCAGTGAAGTTTTCATTGTATGTAAAAAGATATTAAGCTATTAACATCTATATACATTTGAATCACGCAAAACATCAGTTTATGAAATAAGTTATATAAAATTACTGTTGTAAAAGGAGTTTGACGTTTTTAATACTTAAAAGTGCTCAAATATCCTCATAATAATTTTCTAAATGATAATACATGTGTTTTGAATAGTTCTAATCATTTATTTAGTTTATTAAGATTTTTCATACAAATTGCAAGTTGTAACTCATAATTACAGCTAAAATTACAGCTAACACCTCTCGCTTATGGTGTCAATTCCAGCTGTTGCCATTCAATTTTTCGCTGTCTATAAAAGACAATCACACTTATGTACATCTGAGTCATCCAAATATCAATTTATACGAACATGATAACCTATGATGGATGTTAAAGCATTCGGTGGAATCTAATATCGGCCACTTTTGCTTTAAGAAGCGATATAAATATGATATTATACTTAATCATACAAATGTTGTTATGACATTATAGTGATGATCGATATACAAGTCATAAATGACATGTTTCCATTTGTAGCACATTTTAATGTATTTTTAGTAAATAATTTTCTAAACACATTGGCATCTTTTTTTTTTCTGTTTTCTCATCTCTTTAACAAAAAGGTAAAAATGCAATGCGTCTATATGTATATGTTTTGCAAGTTGCATTGTAAAAGGTAAAATAAACTCAAAAGATAAACATCAACAATCATATTAAACAAAACATATTCCCATTATTACAATAAAAAATAAAAAAAACATCCATACAAAACATTCCATTTTAATCCATATTTCTAGCTTTCATCTTATGTTTCCGGGTCAACCCGACACACCCGGAACACTTGAAAGCTTCTTGGTCCATTTTAATCCATATTTCTACCATAATTTTTTTTACTTCAAGCAATGACAGGTATTATTGTCCTTTCACCATGTAAATCCACACAACCCTTAGCTATGTACTCTTTTTTCTCACCAACAATAACATCTCCACCCACCGGATTCTCTTGCATTTCCATTACTACCCTTATCTCCACCGCATTTTGGTCTTGAATTTCCGATACTGCCCTTCATCCACCCCTATTGGTGTTGGTTGTGTTGGTTCAACCATTGGTCTCACTGGCTTCTTCTTGTCTTTGTAGATCATGTACAAGATCATCTGCCCTACTCCAAACGCGAACCCTAGCACATTTGGTGTCTACACAAAACATTTTTACTATAATTATATATATATTTTTAAATTGTAGAAAACTTAAAATACAACAGATAAAAAAGATGGTTGAGCCGAATTTAAAAATATTTATATTTATTTTCCTTACTACGTACGTAGCATTTTAATGATATTTTGTTTATGCCAGTTAACCTTTATAATTTGTTAATTACACTTCAAAAACTAAATTTGTTTCTTGTTTTGTTTTAAATTATACTCAACTAAAATATATAGCGGCACAGTTTGTTGCCCGCTTACCCATTATCCAGATGTAAATTTGACTTTTTTATGTAAAAAAATTATTTATGAATTCAACAAGTTTTACCAACATGGCAACCTGTAAGGCCACCGGTTAGATGTCATGTCTAGTCCGGTTATATAAACATTGTTAAATATGTGCAACGGAAACTTACGGCTACATAATAATCTTTGATCAATAGACCGTAAAAAAACCAGACAACTGCGCAAAGCGTAAGGAAGAACGACAAGGTGAAAGGCATGTACTCCACGCTCTTTGTCCGTATAACCAATCTCTGTGATCATACACGAAAAGAACTATCAAATGTCAACAATTTAACTAATAGTTATCAATATAAAGTAAATTTACAAAAAAAAAAAAAAAAAAGTTTACCATAATACTGAGAGGAGCTGCAAAGACACAAACCGAAAATACAGCACAAATCCAACCAACAACCGCTACTCGTTTAGGCCCGTGTTGGGTTGCTAGAATCGTTGTAATTACCAATAACCCGAACGATAGTATGTTAAATATAACAAGCAGCTTCACTGTGGATATCTACAAATATATCAAAATAGACCAAATTAATTCAATTTTTTTTATCACATAAATTTGAAATAATATTCATATATACCAATGATTCTCTTGTGGCATAGATGAGAAAGAAGATTAGGTATGTTGTTTCAATGGCACATCCAATGGAGTTGATGGTGATGATCATCATGCCATTTTCGGTTTTGAGATTGCCATAGTACAAGAGCAACATGCAACTGAATAATGCAACCGAGTATGGTACCGATTGATATCCTTGTGTGGATTTCTTTCGGTAGATCTTATAGAAAGTTGGCCTGAAAATAAGAAAAATAAAACAATATGTTAGTCATGGAATAAAACTTTAACCCAAAAAAAAAATGTTATTGGGTTACATTTAAATTCATAAAGATGTTTGTAAGAACATGCACAAGCACTACAAATTAGATGACACCGATTAAAAATGGTGTCAAAAGTTTTATCTGAAATCTTATCTTTGCATTTTGTTGCGAATAACACTCACCCACATCGCGTCAAAGATTTTTTTTTTTTTTACTTTTTTCAATGACTTACCACGTAACCTTTTTCACATATGTATGTATGGATATGACACATCTATCCTATCGCTAATCACTAGGGGATTAGCGGCGAAGTTTTATAAAATTTATTATTTTAGTGGTTTGAACTATCCGTCAGTGATTATTGACGGATATGTCTCATGATGAAGGTTGTTTCATTAGTGAAAGTCGATTTGCTAGTAGGGAAATGAAGAGATCGTACAATGGAGCCAAGAACACACAAAAGGAGATGACGTTGCCTGTAAATTCAAAAGGAAACACAAAAGACCATTAAAGATTCATGAAGCTAGCTAACAAAAGAATTTGCAAGAAATTAATGAAGAAGAAGATGAAGATATATACCAAGAATGCCAAAAATGCAAGATAGGAGATGAGTATGCGTAGCCATTGTTGATGGGATGATGAAGCTCTAATAATATGTACCTAGCTTGGAGGTGTGTAAATGGTACGAAAGGAGCTTATGAGCTTATGGAAGAAGTAACAAAACCAACATATTTATAGGTCATTTCAAAGGGAATAGAAAGGAATTTGGTGTGTATTTCCATGTGCATTGTTTTACTTATAATATTTATTTTTTGGGGTAACTTATTAGTAATTGCTAATCACATTACTTGTGACTTTGTTACATAAACTTTACTGAAAAAAATATAGAAAAAATGCATTTTTGGTACGTTCATTTGTGTATTTAAAATGCTTATTGTATAATTTGATGTAATTACAAATAAATATTTGACTTGAGATGTGCTATAAAAAAAGATAAATCCAATATTCAAGTTCATATATAATTTAATAAAAGTATTTATATTAGTATCAGTTTGTTATAAAAAAATAATAAATATAAGATTAAGCATAAATAAAAGATAAATATCGGGTTTTTCTATAAGACTACTAGGTGTGGGGGGCAGCAAGGGGTGGGCAATGAAATGCCGGGCCTCGCTACACCACCCCTGGGGCGGCAGCGGCAATGGAGGCATTTGCTTGCCGTTGATGCCGGTCCAAATTTCTTGGGAATCGAGATTAATTAAAAAAAACCTCGTGGCGGCCCGTCTTCTTTGCCGGAGCGGCACCACACCCACCGGTCTAAGGTAACTAAAAATAAAACAATTACATAGTATTATTGTTAATATTAAGCATAGAGGTTACGTTACATAATAATTAGATCAGGATCCTATGCATTATAACTATTTCTTGTAGTAGAGGCTTTTCTCATGTCGTTTGTAATATTAATTAATAGTATAATACAGAAGCTAATGCCAGATGCAAGGGTTAATTATCGCTAAGGCAAAGTTAAAATAAATTTCGTCACAACAAGCTTATTTTAGTAAATAATAATTATCTATTGAAATCGTGATCTATGCATTACCTTAAAAGCTATTCAAGAAACGTTTTACAACCTGCTCGAGCAGGCGATGCGTATGAAGATGGAATCCTGAGCCAAGTCTCTACAAAAGACACGTGAAAATAGAAGTATCTCTTGATGTTGTTGACAGATAATCATAATTATTACCATTAAAAATTTGTAACATTTTCTATACATTTCTTGTCACTTAGAAATTTTTACTAGTTTTATTTAAAAGAGTTAATTTCTGTCTTGTCGTTTAAAATTACCAAAATTAGTGTATGATACGAAGGAATGCATTATCATGGAGTTGGAATAAAAGAATTTTATTTTCACTATTTTATTAGAAAAAATCAAATGAAGCATTCTCTAAAGAATGTAATATCTTTAATTTTTAATCATTTTCCTCATTATAAAAGAATGCTTTTATTTTCCTTAAGTGTATTCGAACTTTTAAAATGTTGTTTTGAGAGATGAAAAGAAAGAATTTGGGGAAAGATTAATTCTCATTAACAACTGTACAGTACTTATACTAATACAAAAGAAACTAACTAACAACCTGACAGCTAAGCAACAGCTATAAAACAGAAAATAACTAACTAATCCAGCTGTACAAATAATTAAACCAACACCCCCCCTCAAGTTGGAGGCTCTGAAAGACCCAACTTGGATAACAAAGTATTATGTTTGTGACTTGTTAAACTCTTTGTAAACAAGTCAGCTGGTTGGTCTGCAGAAGCAATATAAGACAGTGAAATTAACCCTTCTTGAAGCTTTTCTCTAACAAAATGACAGTCCAGTTCAATATGTTTAGTCCTTTCATGATATACCGGATTTTTGGCAATATGAATAGCTGCCTGGCTGTCACACTTCAAAGGTATAGGAGTAATAGAAGAAACAGACAATTCGTGTAACAATCTGGTTAACCAAGTAATTTCAGCAGTGACTCTTCTCATTGACCTGTACTCTGCCTCTGCTGAACTCAAAGAAACTGTTGATTGTTTCTTAGATTTCCATGAAATAGGACATCCTCCAAGCAACACAAAGTAACCAGTTACAGATTTACGACTGTTTGGACAAGAAGCCCAGTCTGAATCACAAAAAGCTTGAAGAGACAAATCAGGAGAATTGTTAAACAACAATCCTTGATCAGCAGTATGAAGCACATAACCAAGAGTGTGTAAAGCAGCATCCCAATGTGGTAAATGAGGGGATTGCATAAATTGGCTTAAGAATTGAACAGCAAAAGACAAGTCTGGTCTAGTATGAGTTAGATAATTGAGTTTGCCTATAAGCTTTCTGTAAAGCAAAGGATCTGGATGTAGAGGACCAGTATCAGATAAGAGTTGTAAACTAGCAGGTAAAGGAGAAGATTTAGGTAAAGGCTTGTAATCATGAAATTCCTTAACCAAATCTTTTGCAAACTTCCTTTGTGTCATAATAGCACCAGTGGGAACCTGTAAGACTTCAATACCAAGAAAATAATTGAGAGATCCCAAGTCTTTGATCTTGAAAGTGGCATGAAGAAAGTTCTTGAGATCAAGCATTTCTTGCTCATTATTCCCTGTTAGAAGAATGTCATCCACATAAACAGCAATATGAACTACAGAAGATCCCATACTCTTAGAAAACAATGAATGATCATTTCCAGATCTGATGTAACCCCTAGACTTTAGTGCATCAGACAATTTTCCATACCACTGCCTTGAGGCTTGTTTAAGTCCATATAAAGATTTGGTAAGTTTGAGAACATGAGTGGAATCTGGTAAAAGCATACCAGGAGGAGGAGTCATATAAATTTCTTCATCTAAGTCACCATGAAGAAATGCATTATTTACATCCAACTGATGTAAAGACCAGTTCTTCTTAGTTGCTATGGCAATAAGGCTTCTAATGGTGGTCATTTTAACCACAGGAGAAAATGTTTCATGATAATCAATTCCAGCCTTTTGAGTATCTCCTCTAACCACTAGCCTGGCTTTACATCTTTCTAAAGTACCATCAGCTTTGTATTTTACTTTATAGACCCATTTACACTTGATTGGTTTCTTTCCATGAGGTAAAGGAGTCACAGTCCAGGTGTTATTGGCTGCCAAAGCATCAAGCTCTAGTTGCATAGCTTGTTGCCATTCAGGTGAAAGCATTGCTGTCTTATAAGAAGTGGGTTCAATGATTTGATCAAGATTGGTAGAAAGAGTATGATTAGAAGCAGGAATAACAGAAGATTGAACATGATTGACAGCAGAGACATCAGTCAAAGTATGAGGACAACAAAAAACAGAATTACACTGGTAATAAAATCATCTACAATGGTTAGAAAATATCTAAATCCATTATAAGTAGATGTATTATATGGTCCCCAAACATCCACATGAATCAAATCAAAAATGTGAGATGTTTCCTTTGTACTATGGGGAAAAGGTAACTTGTGTTGTCGAGCCTGTGGACATATATCACAACATTCAATCTGATCAACACAACCATGAGGAAACACAGATAATTGTTTCAGTTTGTACAAAGGTAAATGGCCAAGTCGATTGTGCCATGTTCTACTAGTAACAGTAGCATTACAAACTGTTTGTTTTATTGTAGAAATAGAAGAACTATTACTACTGAAGACTAAATCTTCATTTTTGAGCAGGTACAACCCATCAATCAGCTTACCAAGAACCAGAGGCCTCTTCAGAGAAGGGGCCTGCAACATACAAACTTTATCAGAAAAGAATACCAGTCCTTTAGTATCAACACACAATCTGGATATAGATAACAAATTGTGTCTGAACTGTGGTACTATCAAAACATTATGCAAAGATAAATCTGGTGTCAAAAACATTGTTCCAGATTTATATGCTTTGATAATTTTGCCATTAGGAAGAAGAATAGAGACTGGTTTCTTAAGAAGTTTGATGTTTGTGAGCTGATTTTCATCATGACACATATGATCATTAGCACCTGTGTCTATGATCCATTTTAAAATAATATCATAACAAGATGAGCATGCCATTATACCTGCAAAGTTTGCAAACTTTATCTCATTTGTCGAAGAATTGTCCATCTCATCAGGTTGAGAGTTGTCTGGTTTGGAATTGGACAATTGAGTATGATGAAGAAATTGAATCAGTTGTTGGCATTGCTCTGCTGTGAGACAAGTTCCAGAACTCATAACTTGTGCAGGGGAGATTCTATCAGCATCATCAGTCTTGCATGCATTAGCAACAACATTCTTTGACCTTGTGAACTTAAAATCCTTTGGGAAACCAATCAGCCTGTAACACTTGTTCACTGTATGCCCAGTTTTCTTACAATGAGTGCAAACCACCTTCTTGAAATCTCCTTGTGGCTTAGCATGAACATGCATAGCAGAAACTTCTGGAAATGGCTGCAAAACATGATGTATTTCTTTCTGTTTTTCTTCGTGTAGTAAAAGAGAATAGGCTTTGCTAATTGATGGCAAGGGTTGCATCATCAATATAGAACCCCTAATATTATCATAACTAGGGTTTAGTCCCATAAGAAACTGAATTAACCTCTGTTTTTCATCTTTCTTGACCATTTCTGCATATGCACCACAAGAAGAGGCAGAAATAGTGGTCAGAGAACCAATTTCATCCCAAATACCTTTTATCTTTGTGAAGTAGGTCGCTATGTTACTGCTTCCTTGTGAAACTTCACAAATACTCTTCTGCAATTGATAATACTTTGCTCCATTCGCTTGACCATATCTTTCATTCAATTCCTTCCAAAGTTGAGCAGCAGATTGAACGTACATGACGCTATCAGCAATGTCTCTGGCTAAAGTGTTAAGAATCCAAGAAATTACCATGTCGTTACATCTATTCCACAAATTAGGGTTTGAAAGTTTTGTTACAGATCCATCAACAAAACCGTACTTGTTCTTTGCAGATAATGCAATTGACATAGCTCTCTTCCACGAACCAAAACCAGATCCATCAAATTGTTTGGAAACAAGAATCATCCCAGGATGATCAGAAGGATGAAGGTAAAACGGATTGGAAGCATCAACAGAAGTGTTTTGAACAGAATTTTGATTTTCCGCCATTAAAACACAGACGAAGAAACAAAGAAGATGAAGATTATATGAAGAAATGAAAGATTAAAGAAGAAATGAACGAAAAACGAGAGAGAAATGAGAGCAAAAATCAAAGAATTTGCTCTGATACCATGTTGTTTTGAGAGATGAAAAGAAAGAATTTGGGGAAAGATTAATTCTCATTAACAACTGTACAGTACTTATACTAATACAAAAGAAACTAACTAACAACCTGACAGCTAAGCAACAGCTATAAAACAGAAAATAACTAACTAATCCAGCTGTACAAATAATTAAACCAACATAAAAATTCTTAAATAGGTTAGTTGCTAAGTTCATTATATATGGTGTTAATTTTGTGTCAAGTTCTCCTATTTTCACACAGTTAACCTTATATGATTTTACCACCACACCATATACATGGAGGACATGATTTAAATTTAATTATTCCTTTTGTTTTCATCCATATAAATATATAATTGTTTTCATCCAAAGAAATATAGAATTTATGGAATGAAAACTCACAAAATGAGTTAACCAATATTTTTATTGAATTCTATAGAAAAACATAACTAAAACCTTTCTGATTTTATGTAATTCCGTTTGCTATACCCTTAGTCTTTGAGATTGTTGATTTTATTTTTCCAAATTAAGCCTTTTGCCATTTTTTTCAAATAAATAAATTATACATCACACATTTACATATTGACCTAATTAATCAACCAAATAGACTTTTAACATGTAAAAAACAATCACTAATAAGAGACTAGTTAAACACCTCTATAACTTCCATTAAAGTAAAGTGCACGGATGGTCCCCGTGGTTTGCACAGATTTCATGTATGCCCCTGAATATTTTCAATGGTCCCTAACGTTGACATTTCATAGCATTTTGGTCCTTACCAGCTAACTTCGTTAAAATTTTCAGTTAAATCAATGTAAAATGACTAAAGTACCCACAGGGACCATCCGAGCAGGTTCATTTTTTTTATATATTTTCTTGAAACAACCAACATCACCCCCTCTTCCTCCTCCAACCACCACCACCACCACCACTTCAAAATCCCAAAACAACACAACAAAAGCACCGTGTCTTGCCACAGATTCAGAAAGTATGTTCTTTGCAAATACAAAAGAAGGAAACCTTTTTAAACGATGAAGGCGTTTTCATCGACGGTTTAGTGGAGGGTTTAATGGACGATGATGACGTATGGATGATGGAATCAAGGGATGCAAAGAACGGCCAAGAAGAGACGTAATTATCTGCACCTAACTCCATAACCAAGGCTTTCTCTACCTTATACTTCTTCTTCAAGGTATCAGCAACTTCCTGCCAGTGGTGTTAAGTTGACGGCGTTGACGGCGGCAACAACTTCCTGCCAGTGGTTCTGACGGAGACTACCGGTGTTAAGTTTGAGGATCCTTTGACCCCAGGCTTCTATTAAGGTGAACGTTGCGTGTTCTGACCAGCAGTCGTCTAGTACCGGAAACGGTGTCGTTTTAGGAGGGCGAGGTTTTGGGGTGACGTCATTGTGTAGGGTGGTTTGGGATTGGTGGGTGGTGGTGGAGTCGGAGGAAGGGTGGGCAAAGGGTATAGGCGGTGATTGACTAGACATAAAGGTGGAGCAGAATGTAATGTCAATTTAGGTGACGGGGGAAGATTGTGGTGGTGCTAGATAATTGGTGGTGGTGACTGGTGGTTGTGGTGGTAGTTGGGGGAAGATGGTGGTGGCAATGGGGTTGAAGATACAGAGATAGAAAGAGAGAGGAGTGGAGGATCGATAATTGTGGATCTGCATAGATTATTATTTAGGAATTGAAGCAACTAATAATTGATAGATGGAGTGGAGGTGTTAGTGGTGGTGATTTGTGGGGGAAGATGGTGGTGGTAGTTGGGGGTTGAGAAACACAGAGATAGAGATAGAAGAGAGAGGAGAGAGTTTATAATATTTTTTATTTTTAAAGAGGGGTAACTTAGTAATTTCACATAGGCTTAACTAAAAAACTTAACCTCCATCCAAGTCAGGGACTATCGATGAAACAAAATACAAACCACAGATACCATACGTGTAATTTCGAAAGTCTGAGGAGCAGAGTTTAAATTTGAGCAAACCACAGGGACCATCCATGCACTTTACTCCTTCCATTAAGAAAAATCAACAAATAATATTTTTAAGCGCATTATAATTTTTATAACTAAGGGGCTATTTGGTAAGCCTCTTAATGAGGCTCAGAACCATTCAGCGCTGAATGATTCAGCATTCAGCGTGTTTGTTTCAGCTTCTAGATAGAATGGTTAAGGCTGAACCATTAAGGTTTGAGATGTTGCTGAACCATTAAGCACTGAATCATTAAACACTGAACTAGACTGAACCTTAATGAGACTCTCCTACCAATTTAGGGCAAGAAAACTAACCATTAAGAGGTCCAACTTAATGATTCAGCACTTAACCATTCAGACATCTTAACCATTCAGACTTCTTAATGATTCAGCTCTTAATCAACCATTCAGCCCCTAAATCGTGATGCCCTAATAGAGGGTAAGGCTAGCTATATATCCCCTAATAACAAAAATGTGCTTAATACAAAAGAGAATGCACACACGATAATAGGAAAAGGTGTTTTGTTTGCTATTTTTAGAAAACTTATTATCAATACGTAAATGTAGGACAACTTAACGACGCTTAACATTTTTAACGCTCAAAACAACTAAGCTTCCACGCATGCAAATTAGTTGTAAGACACACATTTTTAGCTCGATTGGATGGATTCAAGGATTGAGTCAAGTGGGACCATGAGACGAAATGATGATATGAAAGGTAGGGGTGTACAATATTCGCTTACAAATCGAAAGCCAAACTCAATCAAAACCGTATAAAACTAAGCAAACTAGTTACATATTCGATTTTCACAACTATTTCGGCTATCAATTTTAAGAAAGCCAATACAGTGTAATCGTCGAAACTAAATTCATATGTGATGAGCTACGGACTTTAAATTTTTTTACAAATCACTAACTTTTTTTTAACAAACCAACAGGCAAGCAAATGCTTCAAACTAATCATGTATATCTCGCTTGTATGTTTTGTACCCACATCGCTAAACCCCAACGCCAATTAAAGGGTTCGATTTACTTTTTGGGGTTTTCTTCTACCAACGTCTAAGAGCTACTTTTGGCAACATCTTATTATATAAGCTTCGTGTATAATTTTCTTATACTATAAATGTTTAAAGGGATAACATAAATCTACCCATCTATTCAACTTCACCTATAAAGTAATTTTATTTAAAAAAAAGTTGAATTGCAAATATTTTGAACATAAAGGTTGTTTGTAGCTTCTTAATCCAATAAGAGGACTCCGGGCGCAACCCAATTTGGTCATCTACCCCACTATTCATACGGAAACACCGTCGTTGGTGTCTCAGATAGTGATCTTGGGTATAGTTAGCGGGTTCTAGCCAACGGATCAAATTCAAATTTCAACCTTTTTGCAATGGTAATTTTGACCAAAAAAGTCAATTTAACTATCGCTAGTTAAATCATTTTACCGTCTTTAATCTAACCATTTCACCTTCTCTAATTTCATTTAATATCTCTACATTTTATGTTCATAGGGTGGTTATCGGTTTCTATTTGAACCTACGTGACCTTCATACCATCGACGATCATCATGTCGCTGTGCAAACTATCCACCTTCTAGCCCACCCCCTACAAATCCACCGTCTACAAACCCTCTAACTTTTGAATTTTTCATCCAAAACATCCTGAATGTTCGACTCTGGAAGAGTTGAACTAGGAATATGATTATATCATGACTCAACTATAGTTATGTGCAATACGAATCGGAGATGCTCCTACAGTGCTAGTTTCAAACACTCTGGGCTGAAGGGTACGAGAACTGATGCAGGGCGAAATAGGTAACATGGTCGAATGAAGCAATGGAAGATCTATGATCCGAAAACTCTTGCTATCGATACGAGAGGCTGACCGTGTGTTAGTGATCGTAATTGTTCGTCGCTTGATTCCCTTTTTGTTATTTATTTATGTAATTGTTTGTTTAAATGTCTAATTATATATGTATTAATTTTAATTTTAGGCATGTATTAATTTTAATTTTATACATGTATTAATTTTATTTTTATATATTAGTTTTAATTAATGTTTCATTTTTTTAATTAAAATGCTTATATTTAATAAAGAAAAACATTTCAGGATATTGAGGTGGCCGTGCAGGAATGGAGGAATTCAGTGTAGTCCAGGGTGGCGCCCTCTGCCCTTAAGAGACCGTCTTTCAATCAGTTAATATTAATTGTGTTTGGTTTACCAGAAGAACGCATCTATATCAGGAAGCGAACATTTTATCCATTAAGTTTCAAAATGACCCTTAATGACTCGACACTTACTTGGTTCGTTGTTGAACTCAGTTGGCCTCTTACTAGTTTAGTACTTATAAGTGGAGAGGTTGCCAAAATAGTCCCTAACTAACACATCAATGACAAAATGAAAACTTCGATTTTTTAGGCTTTATTTGTTTATTGTTTTGTCTTTTATAGGGGTGAAATAGACATTTTCCCACTTAACTGATAAATTGAACGGTCGTTAGGCGTGAGTACCAACCAAGTGCAAAATTATATATCTTTGGGATCATTCTTGTTAAACTGGAGCATTTATGCAATTTGTGCATACCACATGGACCGCACCATCTGTGTAATTAACATCTTTTTTTTTTTTTAATTAAAAGTTAGTATTGTAAAAAGCATAAAGTATATAAGTATATCATAAGGTGAGTATATGTAGCTTGTAAAAGTAGATATACGTAGCTCATATTTGGTGTAAAAGCAATTTGTATTGTGTATACCTCAAAATACACTTGTAACCATTGAACTGTGTACATTTTGTTTACTAGTTTAGTCAATTAACACGATAGCATAGATATTCGGTATCAACCTAAATTGACCAAAAAGAATACAACTTAAAAGTTAAAATGGAAAAATTTACCAAAAAGGGTGTGTATCAAAACATGACATGTGATCGCACAATATAGGATACTGGATACATGTGATGCATCCACCTATACGCAGATGATGCAAAAAAAATTTATAATTATCTACAAATGCAATAAGGACACGTTAACTTGTAAGGAAAAAACTAGGGCTAATTTCAGAAAGGTCTCGTTAACAATTAAAACTTAGTTTAAAAATGATATTTTCTATTAGTAGATCAAAAGAGGTTTCAGTTTACTATGATCTAGTGTCATTGTCTTACTGAGCCTGTTTTAACCCATAGTGTCTAAATATACGAACAATGTGTTATGATTATAGTTATATCACACGCACAAAGAAGAAGCTGTACATCAATTTTAACAAATTTGAGGGGAAAAACCTTTTTAAATAGGATATTTTGTGTTCATACGTAAAGTTTACGATTTATATATAATCTGAATTAAGATGTTGCAATACAACAATTATGAACTGTAAGCTTGATTTACATGGAATAACTAAAAAAAATAAAAAATTAGCATGAACAATACTTGATAAGTATTAAGTGATAAATGATAATAATCATAAATTTAAAATAAAAACTAGCAATTTAACTGAGGAAGATTAAATAAAATGGAAAAAGAATTCATTTTACAGTTTTACTCTATTACCATGCCGTGCGCTAATGAAAGCAGAAATACCCCGAATCACCGGTTCAAATCAAACGGTAAAATAAAGTATTGATCTAACGGTCCCTGCTTGTAATTCAGAAACACCATACAATAAACGATTAAGGCAAACTAACCTTGAATTAAACTACAAATACACCACCTAATCCAGCCTTAGTTTTCAAGGACATCATTCAAGTTGCCAAACTTGAACTAGCATGAAACAATTAATCAACTCATAATCAATCCAATGTGAAAATTAACCATACAAATTTTCATTCATAAACTCACTGTCTCTTCATTAAGGAAAATTCCATATAGGAAATAAAGAAAACTACCACTAACCTACACCCTAGAATTATGGAATAATAGATACTAAAATATTATCTACAAAGCAAGAAGTACAACTTAATAAAGCATACATAGAAACTGTTTTAAAAGAGGTTAATAGCGAGCTACTTGATATCGGCTTGTTGAAATCTTATTTCGGGTTGAGTTTAAACAAGCTAGAATTCAAGCTTAAAATGAAGTTCATACAATAAACATTTTCAAATATAGAGTTTGACTAAGCTTGTGAGATTATTATTTATTTATTACATAACTGGGTTGAGTATAAGTAATTTTATATACTAAGTAATAATATTATATCTTTTAAAAAGATATGTGTATTGTATGAGTTGAATAAACTAGTGTATGGTTGATTGAAGAAACAACAAGTGATACTTACTTCAGCAGAGATCAGTATGGTGTTGCACAGTGGCGGATTTAAAAACATTTTTCAGTAGTAACGTTTTTTATTTTTTTCATATTAGTAGTAACGTTTTTCAAATTTCGTAAAAAAACAAATTTTCCACGAATTTTCCACTACACGCGCGAAGTTGAGCCGCAACGTCCGCACCCCCTGGTTATGGGCTACATCCGCCCCTGGTGTTGCACCCGTGGTTGCTACAGGGTATAATCATTTGCTCACCAGTCACCACTCGTGGCTCGAACCGAAGCATGAAAGAATAGAACAAGCAGACCGTACGAAAGGAGGCGACCGCAGAAAAGTCACAATGACTCGTAATAGCAGAAACAAAAATGGTGTTGGCCTTGTTGATTGTAATCTTGCACGATCCTCCACAAAGAAAGGGTGACATTCTTTATATAGAACGTACATGGGTCAAACATCACTGACCCATAACCACAACGATGGGCCCGAGTTATGGTTTCGCCTCCTTTCGGCCCAATCAGTTAATATTGGACCAGGTAAGTAGAACTGGACTTAGTGCAATTAATGCTAAAGAGGGAGAAAAGGTGTACCGCCCTGCCATTCGTCCACGTGGCGCGACAGTAGTGGCTGCAGGCGGATCTTTTCTGACGGTGCCAGTCTGCTTCTTCTAGAAGATGTCTGATGTGACGTCTGACACAAAGGTGAATAGTGCAGCATGGTGGGAACAAGGGGGCGCACCTTCACTGCTGGTGGTCTGAGTTGGTGGGCCAACTCTTACACGTGTCGTCTTATGATTAGTCTGCGCTGGACCTTCGTAGTGTTACGCGAGGTGGTTTGCATAGATGCTTTAGCCTACGCGTTGGAGATTCCACGAAGGTCTGCTACGCTCATCTTATTGGCTTTATGCTTAGCGCTGATGGAGACTCCGCGAAGGTCTGGTATCCTTATCTTGCTGGTTTTATGCTTAGCGCTGACGATTTAACCCGCGGTGGTCTTATGAGTGTGATTTATGTTGTGGGGTAGGGTCTTTATCCGCGCTAGGATTTGGGACCCTATCCCTTCAAGTCCCCCCAGTCCAGTACGTCTCCTGATCTTGCGAAAAGAGCAGGTGGGGTGCTGGACTAAAATGGGTAAGTGTGGGTGAAAGCTCATCCATTTTAATATCATCATCCTCATGTGGTTTGATTATGACTTTTTCTCCATTTTGATATCATCATCGTTATGCAGGAGAGCGCCTCTGGTATCTGACGAGATATCGTGTGGAGAAGGTGTTTTGGTTTGACGTTAACGCATCGCAGGGTGGTGATGGTTGGTGTTTGGAGGTGGTGAATCAGGCATGGTTTAGATGAATTTCGGTAGTATGGTTTAAAAGGCGGTTGAGGCGCAGTTTGTTGTCTGTTTACGTGCCACTCTATTTTAAAATTTGTAACGGTTTGAAATGCGTTATTAAATTATATTATATTATATTACATTATATTATATTAAAAAACTGAGGCTTATTGATGAAAATTGGGTTCTAAATTAGTGAAAATTGGATGAAATTTGTTACGAGAAAAAAATAGGATATTGGATGGGGATGTTCTGATGATTTGGTTATACGAGGATTTTAGGGATAATCATGAAAATGTCAGTTGACCAAGTGTTTTACGAAAATAGCCCCCTTCAGTCTTTTTGGAGAGACGAATCACACATTCCGAGACGTCTACAAATCCAACCAATAATTCACCGCCACGTCATCACTCTCTCTCCTTTATAATTAATTCTCACTCTCTCTCCTCTCTCTATCTCAAAGTCCAAACCCTTCTCCTCAACTTCTTTTTTACTTCACCGTCATCTGTAAACTCTTCTCTGCACCTCCACCGTTCTGGTTTAGACTTTGATATTTCTTAATGTTTTTTTTTAAATTAAACTGTGTGTTTTAAAGATAATAAAAATACATTAAACAAAATTAAATAAAAAACATAAACATAATTCATTAACATTAAACATTAATAAAAATACATCAAAACATAAAAAAATAAAGCCTAAAGTTCGCTCATGAGTTACCACGCCTGGACATGCTCAAATGTGTTGTGGTAATGACCCGCATAGGTCACCTGGGTCATCTCCACATCCAATTCCGGCACAATGCCTGGGTGGCGGTTCATGGTGCACTTGTAGCATGTCATACACCGATCACACTTGTTATTTAGATCGGACCATTTTCTTTGCAGACTCTCGATTGTGCAGGCGCTTTGGCCGACTTGTTGGTTGAAGTCGGCCAAACCACGGTCCCAGAACCGTGTGTCCCTGCCACCTGAGCCTTGGCGACGTTGGCGTTCAAGGATGTGTCGTTTTGTGCGTCTTTGACGCACACAACCAAAGCCATTTCTTCATTTTCGGTCCAACGAGTCATTTTGAAGGGTGTGGGTGGTGTTGATGTTGAAGTGTGTTTTCACTACCGTCGTATGGTGGTTTATATATTAAAAAATCCAACTGTATTGCATGCAAAATTGAA
Organism: Ambrosia x helenae; assembly: GCA_030844895.1. Classification (NCBI taxonomy): domain Eukaryota; kingdom Viridiplantae; phylum Streptophyta; class Magnoliopsida; order Asterales; family Asteraceae; genus Ambrosia; species Ambrosia x helenae. Next base: position 69,586 of record JAUTDX010000984.1, read on the forward strand.
GTTTTTGACGATTAGATGAGACCGATTTTAATGCAAATAAATATTTTTGACCATGTGGGTGGAACGGTATGAATTAATTATGTGCTGAAACAGTTTATGGAATATGGAATTAATTAATTATGTGCTGACCGTTAGGTGGTAAATTATAAAACTGTGTGAATTAAAAAAAGGTTTAGGTTTATTTAAATGAGGGAGACGTCACCGGAAAAAAAATCGTCACCGGAAAAAAAACACAAATGGAGATGTCACCGGGAAACCCATCGAAGACGTCTTTAGAGACGCCTGGCAGGTGAGACGTCACCGGAGACGATTTTTAACATAATTCTAGACTTGATACAACAGGCTTTCAATATACCTTAAGTTGTAACAGCTATAGTAATTTACCAAGTGTACGATTTTTAACATTTAAGTTTTGATTTTGGGTCACCTAAAGAAAACGTGGAGAGGCCTCTAGTCAAGCTTTTGATACTCGAATAAAATAAAAATAACAATAACAATAGTGCTTTTGGGCTTGTGATCATATTAGGCCCACAAAACAACCATATATATACGTCGAATAACATGCAGAAGCATTCATAATCTTGTAAACCATCGTAATCGTTTATGGAAATCTTCTCATGGCTGCCACCAAAATCCCTTCTTCGATTCAGATCAGTTCCAGATCATTATGTGCTTTTATCGGTAGCCACAAGTTCATAAGATTGCATACGCTTCGATCCCCAAAGAGTATAACGCTACTGCACAGAATCCGGTATGAAGGAGCATCAGAGGCCCAAAACATCTATACAATTCATTCAGTAGATCAGTTGTCATCATATACAGGCATAACGCAAGTGGACTATCCTTTCGAAGGGTTTAGGCTCGTTGTTGGGTCGTGTAATGGAATCACATGTTTTTATCACTCAGCAAAGCAATCTATCCATCTATGGAACCCTTCAATTAGGCGCATAGCGAAGCTACACGGCCCTCTTCCTCCTTGGGGGTTAGGTTTGGCACTCGGGTTTTATTTTGATCCAGTCATCGATGATTACAAGATTTTATGGTCGAGCACAGCGGGTGCATTTGTTTACACCTTGAAGACACACACCTGGCGTGAGATTGCGGCCCCAACTTGTCCGAATTTTTTGCATAAATGGGCAATTTTTTTAGTGGGTAAGTGTTTCTAGGTAGGGTGGGAAAAAAAGTACAAATAGGTAAGTATGAAACCCATTTGGCGACATTGAATAGCTGAACGGACCTGCCTGTTCAATTGTTCCCCATTTAAACCCAGCTTAAACTTGGTTGCTAAACATGGTTGCTAAAACATAGAAAGTATCCAATTTGTTTTTATTTGGGCGGGTGGCAAATGTGGGCGACAATGGGTGGGCAGTTACGATGGTGGTAGGTTGGAGAGAGGGGGGATCCGGATGGAGAGGGAGAGGGAGAGAGAGGGAGAGAGTGAGTGAGGGTAGATGGGGTGGTAAAGTGGTCATTACACCATTACACAGTTTATTTACACTATCACACTCAATAATATTGGGCCACCTCATTTTCATCATACTCTATCACATTTATCACTAAGACCATACGTAGTGGCATGGTAAATGGGCGCTAATGGGCAATTTTCACGCCCCATTCAAGCCCAAACACCGCCTCCCGTAGGTTAAAGGGGCTCTAAATGGGCAGGCGTGGAATATTTCGCGCTCAACTATTGTTCCTTCTTCCAATCAACTTCTGCCACTTTATTTTTCTTTATTTTTCTTCTATTTTTAATTCAAATTTAATATCTTTATATACACACATTCACACCACACCACTACACCCCTTGTGAGAGTATACGGAGTTGGCGGGGGGGGGGGGGGGGGGGAACATGGCGTGGAGAAGCTTGAAGCCCACCTACACCACCCCTTGGTGGCGTGGTAGAGGGAAGCCCCTTGGGCGAGAGTATGTCCATGGGCGTGGGGAGGGGTGGAAGTGAGGTGGCAACTTGTGTTTGGCTGTTTTTTTTTAAATCTACCACACACACACACACACATTAATAATAATATTTCTTCCCGCCCCCTCCCTTTTCCACTTCCCACAATTTTCACCATTCACACATGGGCCCCACAAGTGCCACATGGCGCTTCATGCCTCTCTTTCCTCCCTCCACTCCTTATAGTCTGAAATTCAAGACATTTCAAGCCCTTAGTGGGATCAACATGACACTTGTCAAAAAATGCCCAAGAGAGGGGCTCCAAATTTCACCCTACACTACACATGGTCTAAAACCATGGGATGGTGTTCACATTTGATCACACCCATCACACCCAATAATATTGTGCTATCCTATCCACCCTTATAAAGAAAGAGGGAGAGGGGGGGGGGGGGAGCGAGAGAGAGAAAGAGAGAGAAAGGATGATGGGACAGCTAGCTACTTTTTCTCCGTGATGGCTGTCACGGGCATGATACAAATGGTGGGTCGGTGTTCGTGATGGTCATGGCCAGCCCATCACGGACCGCCCCGTCCACCTTGAGTGAGAGAAGATGAGTAGGGAAGGAGGTGGGCATTAGTATTTTAATATTTTTATTTTCTTAGTTTAGTGTTTTCACACGAAATTAATAGAGAAATTTAGCATTGTTATTTTTATTTTTCATTTTTTGAGAAATTAGCCTCATTAAATTCAATGACCATAAAATTATAGGTGTTCATGGGAATTGGGATTTTCTTCCTGTGAACAGTGGCCTCAATGGCTGTTGGAAATCGATCGTCTCTTTCGTGAGTAAGGTGAGGCTTGGTGGCAAAGGTGTTCAAGAGATTATTGCTGGAAAGGTTGGTAATGGCGCCCATACAAGTTTCTGGTCCGATAAATGGCTTGGAGACTCCTTGCTCATGCATCGCTGGCCAAGGCTTTACGGGTTGGAGTCGAATAAACGATGTACTATTGCAGAGCGGATTCGTTATCGCGCAGGAGAGTATTTGTTTGTAGACAACTGGAGAAAAGGTATTAGCACAGTGGAGGAAATCTCGGAATTCAGCGACCTTCAGCGTATGCTTCTGTTATGCAACTTGTCGGGGACCGATGACAATTGGTACTGGGAAGCGGCTAAGGATGGTGTTTTTTCGGTGAAAAGCGTCAAGCATATGCTCAAAGCAGATAGGGATTGCAACAGAAATCAGAAGATGAAATGGACCGGTTGGATTCCCTTGAAAGTTAATCTGTTTTTTTGGCGTCTAGAGATGGATCGTCTCCCTACCAGGAAGGCGTTAGAAAGAAGAGGTATTAATGTGGCTAATAACTCTTGCCCTCTGTGTCACTCGGCGGAGGAAACTTCCTGCCACATTTTTACCGGCTGCATTTTTGCGAGTGGAGTATGGAAGTTCATAGAACAGTGGTGCAAACTTGACCCGGTTTTCCTCTTCGATGTTCAAGATATTTTCTGCTTGGAGAGTTCGGTAACCGGTTCGAAATGGATGAAGGTTATTCTCAGGGGTCTCACTATGACTGCTGCTTGGGTGATCTGGAGAACCCGAAATAGAGCGGTTTTTGAAGACGTCACGCCGAGGCTTTGTGATGTCATAGCTTGTATTAAATCTTGGGCTTTCTTATGGTTACGTAGCCGTTCTAGATTTAAAGATATCGCTTGGAAGGATTGGAGTAGATTCCCTATGTATATGTTGTAATGTGTGTTTTTGTGGCGGTCCTCGGTTTTGAGGGCTTAGCCGTTTTTTAATGAAGTTTTCCTTTCAAAAAAAAAATTGGATCTATAGCTTGTTAAGTGTTAAACTTTCCCTTTAGTTTTCTTGTGAGCAGGCTGGCCTGCATCTCCGGCTCTCCGCCCAACTTCTGGTTAATATAACCGTTTGTTAAGCCCAAACAATTAATGTCAACTCAGCTGTGATTTTTTAAACTTCATTAGTTCATTTTATTTTGAATGGGTTGGGCCTGTATTCGTTCGGTCCAAATGTTGATCAAAATATGAGCATTTGGCATTAATACCGCCATACCGGTACCGTGCTGATAGATTCGATACGATATTTGAAACCTATTTTTTCAAAAATTCGTTATCGGTATTTTTGTTATTGGTTCCGGTTCGGTACCTTACTAAAAGTTAATAGAACCTAATGAACAATCGAGCATAAACGGACATATTATCGATCGTTAACGAACATAAATGGACGAATGCGACCTCTGCTCATTTTTGTTTGTTTAGTTAAACGAACAAAATTTATCGTTTGTGTTCGTTCATTACCTAAACGAATGAACACAAACGAACTTCCGGCCAAGCAATTACGAACTGTTCGTTGTACGTTTGGTTCGTTTGCAGCTCTACGTATGGATGCATCCAAGTACTTCATAGGGTACTTCATGCAGGTCCTAGATGTTATTGACATCTTGCTATTCATTGCATATTCAAGTTGCTAACCACATTCTACCTTCTTCTTTTAATTATAAACATGCACTCTTATACTTTAGAATTGCTATATACCAAACTATCACTACCGTAGGCATGTCATCAGGCCGGGCACAGTGATACCGTAGGCATACTTTAGAATTATGACGTTTCCGTATATGTGATCCTAATATGCATAAGTAGTTATATCATCGGGGAGGCGTTTATACAAGTTTTAAGCTATTAATTTATAGTATAGTGGACTTATGGTATATTGGGTCACATAGCCTTTTTTGCACCTACGAACATATGTGGGCTAGAATGGTATCTACTGTCTACATATGATATGTTCTTTGACTCATGATATATATATATTTGTACTTGTACCGTTTTACTTGTACATTGTGCGACAGATCTAGATAGTTGATGAAGAAGGGAACTGAGTAACACAACCTAGCTATAGTGCATCGGGTTTAAGAAAAAAAGTTAGTGGCGTTTGTAATAAAAACTTAAGTTACTTGTACCGCGGAGAAACAAGATCACACACGCGTATTACTCGTTCAAAGGTACACGAAATCATGAGATGAGGGTTGCGGAGTTTTGGTATCGAGACTTTAGAATGACTTAATTGATTTATTTTCTGGAAAATTATATACCAAGATAGATATATAAATAAAATTATTGTTTTATAACATCTGGAAAATCAAATTACAAAACCTACCAATACGGTCGAAAGTCCACTCATATATTGTCAACTGAGCCCATCTCTATAGTACCTCAATAATGGACTAATTAAATAGAATGACTTAACAATAATTCAATAAATTAAATAAGTCAACTCAAACGAGGAGTTGAATTTTGAGACGCTAATTGAACACGGTGTGTCGTGTGATCTAATGAAGTGCAGGAGTGGGATTCTAAAATTGGTTAATATTATTTTTACATATTTAAAAATTACATACTGAACTTTCACATTTAAGACTTTATAACATCGATTAAATTAATAAAGGCGTGATAGCAATTAGCAACCAGTAAAACCTATGAAATATAGCTTCTTGGACCGTATAAGTATTTACTATTTAGATATAAAGGTAAATATCTGAATTGGGACAAATTTATGTCGAATAGCTAATTTTTAATGAAAATTGTCTTATTTCGAAGAAAAGAAAAGAAGAAAAAAAACGCATACATAAGGCATATAGTCCACTCTTAAGTTTTTATATATTTTAACAGCTTAAATTACACTAAATCCGTCTTTGACAGAGCTCGAACTATTGACCTTAAGGGTAGCAACACCTTAACTTTAATGTTTTTCTGTTTCCAACAAGACCCAACCCAACCCTCCACCGTGACAATTTTCTTACTTTCGTTTGAGTTTGATTTCATGGGCTGTTGATTAGAAATTTTTATATTCATTCATGTAACCAACCTTACTATTCAATGCATCATGTATAATTCTTTAGTTGTTATGTTGAAAAATAATGAGTTAAGTATAGTTATTTGATCATGGCCGTTATAGTTTTTTATAACTATTTTTTTTCTCATAATGAGAGCATTCACAATAAATCTTTCATCTCCATTTCTATAATTACACTAAAAATCACTACCTTTCTTTCTTCTTTTCTATTTAATGGAGTAATACTTATTCTATACTTTTATCATTACCTTTTCTCTCTCCTCTACTCACAACCACTTTTAAAAATATTAAAAAATTATAGAGGGTGAACAGTATCTCCTCCAAATTTACTGATGAACAGTGTCTCATCTATATATTTTCTCTCTCCTCTACTCACAACCACTTATACCCACTCTATATAATATAGAGGCCCCCCTCACACTATTATAGCTATTGTGAATGCTCTGAAATTGCTATATCAACAGTTCAAGTTATCTTACACAGTTTAAAATAAATAAAAAAGGTGAGAATGATACAAAAAACACAATAGATCACAAAATATAACACAATATGTCATAAAACGTAACACAATGCCAAGAAATATAAAACAACACCAATGAAAAAAGGCACAATAAATCGCAAAAATGACATAATGAAGAAAAATAAGAAGAAGACACAATGCCACATACGGACACAGTAATCTAACACAAATTCTAAAAACTACAAGCTAAAATTAAAAAAAAAAACCTAAAAACTAAGATCATAGTGTTCGATGAAACGGTTCCAATGTTGCTTGAATGAGTTTAATCGGAGTCCGTTTGATAGTCTTCTTACGACTTCGTATTTTTCATTCACTGTGCATTTGATCCTAACAAACAATGTTTACTTTATTGGTGAGATTTTAGTGATGTTTACTCTAACCGAACTAGAGTCTATTAATAAATAAATGCTAACACATTCCTTAGATCTAAGGTAAACATACACATTTAAGTACACTATGTCTAAAGATCAAATAGGTAAATCATGATTAAATTATTAGTAAGAAATGTTTCTTTTTCCTAAGAAAATTTAGAATAATATGTCCGATAAAATGAACTATATGCCAAGAAAATGATAGGGACGCCTTTCTTACCCAACAAACTTTAAGTTGAGAACCGTGAAAATTGTAGCACTAGGACGTAGTGCTTAAACATACGACGAGAAAGACAAAGCCACATATGTTATTATATGGTTACAAAGTCACTTAATGTAACATTATAGTTAAAACATTAAAACACAATGTATATATGTTATTACGATTTTCACTAAAAAAATGTTGCTGTATTAAAGTGTTCACTTTATTTATTTATGTATCCAATCTTTTGTCAAATATAGCACTGTGACCTCTAAAGACCATATCAATGGCCTTGAGTTGTTAAAAAAATATGGAAGAGAATGATAATGTTAGTTTTTAATTATTTTACACCTTAGTTTAAATTAAGTTAATAGAAAGCCAAATAATAGAACATGACAAATATCTGTTTAAAATGAATAAGATATATACTTCAATAATGCATTATTTAAATAAACACGAAGTTTTGTTTTATATAATACATCGAAAACGAGAAAGAAGGAAATCTGAAATTGAAAAGTATCTAATAATTGTTTTATAGTTCGTTTATAACATAGATATTATACTTCAATTAATTTTTAGAGAAAATTGCAGTTTTCGTCCCTGTGGTTTGCCTAAACTAACAGGTTCAACCCAAGCTTAACACCCCGAGTCCCTGTGTGGTTGTTTTCCCCTTTAACCTTATCTTCTATACCTTGTAACAACTGATCAATTTGTTCTTCAAGTTCAGAATCAGATTCTAAATGAGGTTGGCCTACAGGATCATTACATTCAACCACTACTGCTTGTTGTTGCTTCAGCCTTTCTTGATATTCTCTCTGCCTTTCTTCATACTCAACCATAAAAGTATTAATCTTTGGCCACCAATGTTGCACATATACCTCCATAACCTTATACTGTGTAGCCAACGAGCAAAACCTTTCAACAGAGGCACTTGTAGCCAATGACCTTAAACCTGTGTCTAAATCCCCATCAGGTAACCTAAAATGATGGTAAAACACCATGTCACAGGGATACCCTACTGATTTAGTCATCTCAACTAAGACGTCTAATCCAAAATCTTCAGTACAACAACAGTCTATATAGCAAGTCTTGCCATTCATATACTTTCTACTAGGACTATTCATAAACTCACCACCATAAATCAACTTAATTGTAAACAATGTATTATCCTCGGCTACAAATAAAAAAAACGAAATCAGTTTAACAACATCAATCATCCATAACGATCGATTACAGCTAAATGACAATTGTAAAAGAATTAGGGTTTGAAAGTACTTACAGTAAATCTGGAATGGGTCGTAATGAACGCCTGGTTCACGAATCATCCATAACGATGCCCACATTGCAACTAATTATTGTGTCTGATTGTTGATTGATGCAATGAGAGGTTTAGGGTTTATGTTGGTATGGTTGGGAGGGAATCAGATGAAATGAGAGGGAAAATTAAAAGAATTTTTTTTTTTGTTTTTAATCATAATAATCGAGTTGAAATGACAATAATACCCTCACGTGAGGTGCACGTGAGGGTCAAGTAACGGCAGACGTGACGGACGTTAGCTAGAGGGACGTAAAGTGTTAGAAAAACAAACCACAGGGACTCAGGGTGTTAAGTTTGGGTTGAACCTGTTAGTTTAGGCAAACCACAGGGACGAAAACTGCAATTTTATCTAATTTTTATTATAGTAGGTCAATAAGATATTAGAATTTCCTATAACCTATATAACAGAATAACCCATAACTAGTATGTCATGTTTAAAAATTTATAATATGAGAGTTGGTTTTAACTTTTAAGACCGTGTGTAATGAAAACCAATTTTGGGCGTGGAATGGGCAAAAAAACGCTCCAAAATCGCCCCTACACCGCCTCCAGGGGCGTTTTTGGCCTAAAATGAGTTTGGACGTTTTTTTTCACGGCATGAAATGAGGCTATTTTTGGCTGACCAATGAAATGAAAGCAAAATGAAGGAGGGACGTTAATTTCCACGGCCCATTACATATGGCGTAATGTATTTTTAGTTGGGTTAATTCAGTTAACACATAACATAATTGTAAACCATAAAATTCGTTTTTAAACTACTAACATTACTTTGAGTGATGCCAAAGAAAAACCACCTTATTTTTTTCACCTTAACATGAATTTCATATCATACGTGTATGATGTGATACGCCTCACTTACGGTGCGCGCATATAATGTATATATGTGTGGCCCTCGGGGGGCAAAAGTAAAGTTGCACTAGTTTTAACGTTATTTTACTAATTTCGTGAAAATAAAGTTGAAGACGACAGACGGTTAATCATGCATCATGTGGTGGCGTTGATAGCCAAAAGACAAAGGGGTACATGCACCGATCGGGTTTGTCCCGATTGCTAAGTGTTCGGTGCCTTATGTCCAAGGCTTGATACCAAACCACATCGAGCCGGGGGTCTCATTGGAAGCAGCCTCTCTATTCTTTGGGGTAAAGGTAAGGCTGTCTACATCTTACCCTCCTCAGACCCTACCTTAGCTTTGCTATAGGTGGGATTAACTGAGTATGATGAAGAAGAAGACGTGTATGATGTGAAATTATATACTCGTACAACGAAAGAGTAGAGGGCCAACATGAACTTTTAAAGAAACACTTACGATCTGCTAAATATTCTCTGGAAAAAATTATTTGGATTATTGATAAGTTCGTGAAACTCCAGGTTATAAGAAAATAATAGAAAGCTTCAAATAGTCCAAAAACATTAACACAAACTACCATGCTTCAGTTTAGTATATAGCCAAACACACACACGTAGGGCCCAAAAATAAATTCCCATCACATATACAAAGCATGCAATTTTTATAAAACCATTATAGTACTCCAAACATTTTTAGACTAAGTTTGTAGTTCGGTTTTAGCAGTTTTTAGAGGTAGCTTTTTTTTACCAATGTAACCAAAACCAAAAGGTTGAAAATTGAAACCGAACCAAACCAAACCATTGTTAACTACTTAGTTTCACGGTTTGGGCGTAGTTGGCTCAAAAGAGTGAAGTGATAATGTTTAAATAGCCCGTCCAACTTAAAAAAAAAAAAAAAAACCCTCCATGTATTGTTAAGTTAAGCACCACCAAAATCATGCGTATAGTACAACTAAAAATAACTAAAGATCTTAGGTAAACAATAAATGGTTATATAACTCAAAATCCTATGGTCCGCTCTGGATTTTTCCAACCAATTTGAACATAACCCTGGATTTTAAATAATATATATTTTGTTTAAAAGTAAAATAATAAACCGATAAAGAATGTTATTTAATGCGTACAAAGTTAAAATAAACGGAGTTGAAATAAGGACACAAAAGTTGACAAAATGGACAATTATTGATGGCATAATCAATAAAAAAATAAACTCAAGTTAAATCGTGAATTTCCTATGATTAAGAATTCAAAATTATAATGGCATGATGTAGAACTAGTCTATGATGCATGCATTTAACTAGTGTACAACAAGCAAAAGCACACCAAATCTCTCGGGTACACGTTAATAAATATGGGTGTTGGCATTAAAATGAAGGAAACATTTTCCCTTCAAAATGTAAATGTTTTTTTTTTTTCAAAGTATACTTCATTAAAAAACCGTCAACTCGAAAAACCGAGCGGCAAAACAACGCAACAAAACAACTACAAACTACATAATTACAAATTTACACCAATCCAATCAAGTAATCGACTTAAGCTTGGATCTACTCTTGAGCTATAATCTATACTATTATATAGTGGGTGCTGGACGGGTAAAGGTGTCATTTCATGTTTATACATAAGGGCAAAATTGTAATTTCATTAAAATGACAAGACAAATTTAATACTAACAATTAAATTCTATTGATTAATGGCAAAACAAAAAAAAAACAAAGAAATTATTGGTTATTAATACAAGAATTATATTCTATAGTTGAAGGTTAAAAAAAGGCAAAAACAAGAAACAAAAAAATTAGTTTGTATAACATTACACCATTCACAATTTTAAACATCTATATTTTTTTTACGTCTTATCTACACTAACTAACCACAAACAAACTCATATGTTCGTTATATAATTCTTGAAATTAGCCCGTGGAGATTGACAAACAACTAGCAAGAATTCACTTATCCATCATGCTTTCGGGTAACAATATAATGTTCTTTTTTTTAATCTATAATAGAGGATAAATTTGATCAAGTTATAAATTGGTTTAAATCTCTATAATATAATAGGAAAAAGTAATAGGTGGAATACGGATGTTTAGCGCAATTATTTTCGGGTTATTCAGGTTATTCAAATTACAATTTGATTTATGTTTAAATTCGGATCGAGATAAATAAACAAAATTATATATATATATATATATATATATATATATGTGTGTGTGTGTACTTTTTATATAAGAAATTCAAGTTATATATAATTCAATTTGAATTTTCAGGTCGAATCGAGTCGAAAATCATAAATTTGACCAAACGCAACATCCAAACGCTGTGCAGCACCGCCGCAACGCGCGGGCTCCTACTAATTCTATAAATACCCGACGGACTATTTGCAAGAAATAGAAATACATTATGAGGAATTGAAGATGTGTTGTGAGAAAGAATCAAGAAAAAAAATAAATATAGAGAAAAAAGTTAAAGTGAAAATAAAGACACCAAATTAAGTTATATTTATTTGCATATTTAATCGGCGTAGAGACTGTTAGACGCTTTAATTTAGAGCTTGGTTTGTGCTAGAGGCTTACAGTGTTATGTGTTTCAATTTGGCTCTGGTTAGTCACACAAGGATGATTTTTATTTGCAAAACTCTAAACGGGTCGTAGAGAACTCTACGAGCCGTAGAGGGTTAAAAATGACCCATCCACGACTCGTTGAGACCTCTACAACCCGTGGAAGGGTACAAGTACGAGGTTCAGACTAAACACCCTTGCAAAACTCTAAGGGTCGTATAGGGTTTAAATGCACCCACCAACCAGCCCCTCCACGACCTGTAGAGGGGTCTACGGGTTGTGCAAACCTAATTTTCCGATTGTGCAAATAACATACCTCTTCAAATTAAGTGCTAACAACCTAGCGATATTAAGCAACAAAGTAAATGTATATTCAACTTTAACTAATTGTATGTTTTAGTCCCATGACAAACATTGTTTACTAGAAGTAAGTTTAACAGGTGCGTTAGTTATCCTTTAAAAAACATTAATATTTCTTTGAATAAAATTCTTGAGGAAAATACAGATATGGGAGAAGTTCACAAATGTTTTCTTTTTTAAATCTTTTACTTACGATACCCTATCAAGAAATATACTAAATTACTAAAAATTAAACATAACCATTTTTTTATACTTTTTTTATTAAAAAAAGAAACTGAGTACCATCCACCGTACGCCTATATATAACAACAACCATGTCTAGCGATATTTCACACTTCTTGTTGTGTCTCCTAAACCTTTAGCGACACCATGTCTATCAACGATGGCAGCAAACGAATCTCAAGCGTTGCCAACATCGAAGAAGAGGGAAATAGTGATCAAATATATTCCGAACAAGCGTATGATCATTCGCTACCCGAAAGCCAGCTTCCAAGTGGCTTGAAGCGTCACGATTCCTTAGATATCGAATCGGCTAAAATTAGTGGCCATCATGGTCACCATGACACAAAGGTTAGCATGCGCACATATATACATAGTTTTCTTTTTCTGCTTGATTTTTACATACTACTAGAAAACCGATTGCGACTAATTTGCAACTGTAATCATAATGGTCGCAAATTTATTCGAAGAAACCCTATTAGTTAATGAAAAGTAAATCATAATATCCTGTTGCAAAAGATGCAACTCTCAAGTTTGGTCGCAAATCAGTCGAAAAATCATAAAATTTTAAATTTCGATCTTAAAATTGGTTGCAAAAAGGGATGATCCAGTAAGTTTTTTGTCACCTCAATTCGATCGCAAATATGTCGCAATATATACACTTTTTCGACTGAATTGCGACGAGGGCAAAAAAATACAGAATTTCTAGTATTGCTAGTAGCGGTATGTATTTTGTTACTAATTATTCGCAAGTTGAATTTGTTTGAAGGATTGGGGAGTGATACTCAGACTTGCTTATCAAAGCATCGGTGTGGTTTATGGCGACATAGGGACATCACCATTGTATGTGTACTCAAGTACCTTTACTAACGACATCAAACACCAAGATGATATTATAGGCGTCTTGTCTCTTATATTCTACACGATCACTATAATTCCTGTTCTTAAGTACGTTGTTATTGTCTTACGGGCCAACGACAATGGTGACGGTACGCATTTCATGCTCTTGTTAATTATTCAACTAGATGTGTTTTTTTTTTATCTCGACTAATGTTACCCACACTATATTTTACACCAAAATACACCGTTGATTGGATTTGAACCTAGGACCTCCGTATTTGTATTCTAAGACCACACGGTGTGATAGCATGAAATGGGCGTACGTGAAGCCCCTCCACGCTACCAACATGACCCCCTATATGGCTTGAAGATCCCCACTGGTGTGAGACAAAAGATGAGGGTAAAATGGATGATTGTGGTTGGTTATTGAATTATGGATGATTATGATTAGTTATTTGATTAAAAAGAAAAAACAAAAAACCTTCTCCACCCCACTACCACCCCATAGTTTCTAAATTATTCTGTTTGATCATAGTTGATTGGTAACATTTGTATAAGATAGATTAAATGTGGTATGGGTTCAGATTTTAAGGGTGTGTACAAGCTATTGTTCGGTTTACTTAGGTTTTGAACCATAACCAAAACCAAAACTTTCGATTAAAATATTTCAAAAACCGACTGATTTCAATTATTCATTTGTTCCCGTTTGGTTAATCGGTTATTAACATCGGTCCAACTGGTTTTCAATAAATAACCGATGAATTTACTTGAGCTGGAAATGTAGACTTGAGTTGAAGTACTTAAGAAGAAGAACCTATTATTAATTATTATTATTATTTTTGTTATTGTCCACTCATTTTATATGAATATTTCTTAATATCTTTGTTCGAAATCCATTATAAACATATTCTTTCTTTTCCGATCATAGAATCCGGTGACCGCATAATTTAGATCAGATTAGCCATACGTAGTAATTTTAAAATTCAAATCGTTACCTCATGATTAAAAACACGACTTTCATTATTGATTTCTCGATTTCTAATAGTATTATCAGGTTTATTAAAATTTTAACTTTTATAAAATACCTAATTGTATGTAAAAGATTATAACAAAACATGTAGTATTATAAATTATTTTTTATATGTGTTCTATTTAATATGTTTTAAATAATTGTAGAATTGAATGTCATGAGGTCTTATAAACATTTCATGGCTGATTAAATATGGTTTTTAAAAGACAAATTTACTCTCAAAAGGTAGTTATTATACGCACTGCTTGTTGTATCATAAGGAGTCAAACGTGCACCTCTTAAATTTTAAGAAGTCATTAAATGCTTTATTATATAGTATAGATATATATACATAGATAAAAGAAATATAATATTAATAAAAAAAGATAATTGATACTTGTATTGCACTGAAAACAGGAGGTACGTTTGCATTGTACTCGAAACTCTGTAGATTTGCAAAGGTAGGTTTAATCCCGAGTTCGCAACCAGAGGATCAAGAGGTGTCGAATTTTCAACTTGAATTACCCGAAAAACGTAATACAATATCATCAAAGGTTAAGAAAAGTCTCGAAAATAGCAACTTCGCGAAGTTTGCATTTCTCTTCGCTGCTATGCTCGGGACTTCCATGGTCATCGGTGATGGCATCCTCACCCCTTCCATCTCTGGTAATTACTTTTACTGTTTTTGTTGTTTTCAAGTGAATATTAAACCACAATCAGTTCTATCATGAACTCGTCCAACTAAATACAAAAGTCACTTTTGTATTTAGTTGGACCGGTTCATGATAGAACCGGTTGTGGTTTAATAGTGAAAACATCCATGATTTCTATCGATATTAACATGTTATTTTTTCTATTTAGTATTATCTGCGGTGTCAGGACTCAAGGAGGCAACTGATGCAATGACAGAAGGTAAATTCAATTTTTGCGTTATAACATGTTAAATCTTGAAGTCTGGTCTAGAAAATTCTGAAAAGTTTTCATGTAAAAAAACGTAACTCTTTATTTTTTTTTTTTTGATATTGTCTTATTAAATAGTTTTACTTTTGAAAACTAATATTGAAAACAAAACGTAAAAAGCCGATGTACAGTTTTTAGTTGGCATTTTAACCGTGATATTCAATAATTTTGGGATAGATGAGTTTTGTGTAAATTTGATTATTAAATCATCATTGAAAATTTAGTGTTCGCCATGACTCTAATTTATCAAATATGAAATGGTACATATATTATTTATAAATATCCTGCATTTATCTATTGAATGCTTAACAATTAATAATGATTTGATAAAGTCAATAACATTAGACATATATTGGTGGGCGAGGATAAAATACCTAGGGGATTCTGGGTTTGATCATTGAGTCAAAAGAGTTTTATCGGTAATTTCATCGTCGTGCCTACAGGCAGATGGGTTGTCAGGTTTTTCCGGAATTAGTGTTTGACAACTCGGGCTTGGTTTGGTGGCCGTTAAAAAAAATGATTTGATAAAGCACACCCAAACGGCCACACATTAAGTCATTAACATATATTTCTCATCGAAAAGCTCAATTAAGAATGTGAACGACTCAGATTCATTTGAGTTCGTCTTAGCTCAAGCTTGAGTCATTTAAATATTAGGTAATTATAAAAAAAATACAAAACATGTTTGTTTAAGCTCGTGAAGCTGTTTAAGCTCGATATATAAACTCGAACACACATTGATGCAGGAAGGATCGTCATTATATCAGTGATAATCTTGATTATTTTATTCATGGTTCAAAGATTTGGAACCGATAGAGTTGGCTATAGTTTTGCCCCCCATCATTTGCGTTTGGTTCGCGCTCATTGGTGGAATTGGTGTGTACAATTTCATCAAGTTCGACCCTTCTGTCGCTAAAGCCATAAACCCTAAATACATCATCGATTATTTCAAGCGAAACGGTAAAGATGCATGGATTTCTCTTGGTGGGGTCGTTCTCGCAATCACAGGTACAAACTGTTGACACTGGTTTTAGTTTTGTTATGTTTTTGTTAATCTAGTTTGAATATTGTTACAGGAACTGAGGCCATGTTTGCTGATCTTGGACACTTTACTGTGAAATCCATACAAATAAGCATGGGTTGTGTGGTTTATCCAGCTCTTATCTCAGCGTATAGCGGTCAAGCATCTTGGCTAAGAAAGAACCCAACGCTAGTGGCAGACACGTTTTTTAAATCGGCCCCAGATGCCTTGTATTGGCCGGTGTTTGTGGTGGCTGTTATGGCAGCGATTATAGCAAGTCAGGCTATGATCTCTGGTACGTTTTCGATTATCAAGCAGTCGCTTTCGCTAGGGTGTTTCCCTCGTGTGCAAGTCTTGCATACATCAGCTAAGTATGAAGGACAAGTTTACATACCGGAAATGAATTATCTTCTTATGATCGGTTGTGTTATTGTCACTGTGGCATTCAGAACTACCGAAAACATTGGACATGCTTACGGTAAGTATTTTGTCCATTATCTTTCATGGCTTTTAATTACGTGGGGTTGGCGGGTTGACATGTGTCCATATGCTGGTTTAATTGTCAACCTAAACCTGACCCATATTTTTATTCATGTAAAAAAACAAAAACTTTTAACGGTGTCAGTTAAAAGCGTTCAACACAAACACAATCCATTTAACCTCTTTATCTAATGTGTCAAATGGGTTGTTGGGTAGTAATCAATCAAGTTCTAAACATGTTAACTGGGTTGTCAATTGTAAAAAATGGCTTAAAAGGGTTAAAAAAAACAAGTTAGCGACATGGGCAATTTAAACATGTTAGATATGACGACTCAAAACGTGATTCTTTTCCTGTTAGAGCATCCACAACCGTGGACTGGTCAAAAAATTCCAGACTTGCCAAATCAGCATACCATATTATTCCAAACCCATTTTTTTCTGCAACACTAAACCGCTTCAAACCGCCTTATCACATCCCTCTTTTATACAAAAAAAAAAACAAATAAAAAATAATGCATGTGTGTGACGGGACCCAATGCAACATTTCGGACTACTCCAACAATGCCTTGGTTTGGAATGTTGGACAACATTTCAAACCTCCCATTGGAGGTGCTCTTATGCTTGTATCGTATTTCCTCCGTGTCAAATCATTATTTACCTCTTTTTTTTTAATAATTAGATAAAACTTATACCTTACTTAGGTTTTTTTCTTCAAATTTATACACCTTAGCAGACATATGATATGACTGACCAAGTGGTTTTCTGATTTAATTGGTGAAGGTATTGCGGTGATATTTGCCGAGACGCTAACTTCAGGATTCATGGTGGTGATCATGATCGTCATATGGAAGACTAATATACTTCTCGTGATCTTATTTGTGCTTGTAATTAGCTCCACAGAGTACATCTACTTAAGCTCAGTTCTCTACAAATTCGGTGAAGGTGGATACTTGCCATTTTCATTTGCAGTCGTACTAATGTTCATAATGTGCACTTGGAATTATGTTTACCGAGCAAAATACAACTACGAACTTGATCATAAAGTTTCAAAAGAAGCCATTAAAGACATTGTTACAGATACCAACATCCGTCGTTTGGGAGGACTTGCAATCTTTTACTCAGAACTGGCCCAAGGCATTCCACCAATTTTTAAACATTATGTTGACAATGTACCTGCGTTACATTCGGTTATCGTGTTTGTTTCTATCAAGTCATTGCCGATTAGCAGGGTGGCCCCAGAAGAGAGGTTTTTGTTCCGAAGAGTGAAGCCAAACGAGTTGTATGTTTTTAGGTGTGTGGTGAGGTATGGGTACACAGATGTGCGCAATGAAAAGGAGTCGTTTGAAAAGATTTTGGTCGAACACTTAAAGAACTTCATTACATATGATTATGGAACTGAACCACAACAAGGCCGTATGGCGGATGAGGATGTTGCGAAGCTAGACCAAGCTTGGCGAACAGGAGTCGTGCATTTGGTGGGCGAGAATGAGATCGTCTCTAGGCCAAGATCTTCAATCGGGAAAAGGGTTATCGTCGATTATGCTTATAATTTCATGAAGAGAAATTTGAAGCAAAGTTATAACGTGTTCGAAATTCCTCATGAAAAGATGTTGAAGGTTGGAATGACCTATGAGATTTAACTAATGAAGATATATATAAATAATCGGAATTACTCGTTTAGAAAATTATTGGAACTTGCTTCTACATTACGAGTAAATGTTGAATAAACAAAAAGTAAAAACAAAAAATAACCTTGTATATGTATGTGATTTTTTAAGTCTTTCGTGTTTCCTCTTGTTGTTTTGTTTTGTATTTTGCTTTTGGGTTCTTTTGGACTTGATTGAGGTTTATGCAATCAATTGTAAATTTATGAATGTAAGAATTATGATGTATTGGTTTTTATGGGTGTGTATATAATTTGAAATTTATATGACTATTTTAGTATTTCATCACTTTTTGTTTCTATCAAGCCATAATAGACTCGCCTCCTTGTTACACTTATATTTGTTAATCTCCACAAATTAAATTACTAAACACAACACATATTCCATTATCAACCACATGGATCAAACACCCGAACGGCATTTTGGGTGTTGTCTTTAAACTTTTACACGATTATAATCATTCTAGTTACAAGATATGATACAATCGTCTTACGTGTCAACGATATGTAAGACAATTGTAACATAAATAGGAAGAGAATTATTGTGATACTTACAAAGGTGATTAATTTGCGGATGTCTCTATAAACCACTTGGATGCTTTGACAATTATGTATGAGGTCAAACCCTTTAAAGAGTTTCGCTTTACAAATATGTTAAAAACCAATGAGAAAAACCGTTAACATATGGTGTTTGTTTTCCCTATTTATTGTATTTGTTATGTAGAGTGAAGCCAAACAAAATGCATGTTTTTAGGGGCGTGGTTGAAGGCAAGTATATTAGGAATCAAGCGACGCAGCGGAATCAAACACACAAACAACACACACGATTATTACGCGATAAACATAAAATAATAACACGACGCAAGAATTTTACATGGTTCGATCCCAGTGGGGGACCTACATCCACGGGCTGCAACTAGGTTATTTCATTAAGCTCAATGCAAACTGATTACAATATACATGGCTAGATCTATATAAAACACTAGATTATACCCCGGGAACGTCCCGGGGTTGAGAAATCTATTATGATAGCTTTTATCCTGGGAGCATCCCGGGGTTGAAAAATATAATAATTCTAATAATACTAATACTAATAGTAATAATTATTACTCTTGTAATTAAATAAATAAAAAAATAACATTGGTATAAGGTGACACCATGTGTTGCAGTGTTGCGCAATTCTTTCTCCTAGCTTCTCTTGATAAAGTATACCTATGTATCTTTAGAAGGGTAAAATTCCAATGATAGCAAATAAGAACATGGTTTAAAAGAAAAAACATGATTAATGAATAACCTGAACACTTTGTGTTTTTTTTTTTCCTGTATGAACGAAACCCCACAAAAAATAGTCATTTTTTTCTCGTTTTTTTATATAGCACTATGGTACTCGTTGGAAAGATAATAAAACGTTCGTTAATTTGGTGTAATTTTTTTCTTTAAAAAATCTCGTATATAAAAGATATGAACGTTTAAAAATTATAAGAGGAAACATAAGAGAGAAAAATTTAAATTTGTTTTTAAATTCTTTTTTTCCTATAATAACTCAATTTAATTTTAGTAGATTAGATTTTATATTATTATTTGTTTTTTTTTTAATTTGCCACATGGCATGACACATGGCACATTCAAGAGAAAGAATGTCTCATAGAATGTCATGCCATTAAAATTGCTTTCTTTTATTAATATATATATATATATAATATATATATATATATATATATATAGATAGATATATAGATGATTAGGGTTTCTGACTTTGGAAACAAGAAACCAAAGCGGCCTCCATCCCAAACCAGGCCCAAGGCCTTCACATCCCAACTAGATGGTCGATTTGTTGGTTGTTTGTTGTGTTGTGTGGCAGTACAAAGAGAAGCAAGTTTGGGTTGTTGCTTTTGTCTCAGCCACTTGTCAATCAGAAAGAAACAAAGGAACAAAATCGGTTCAGGTTTATTTGTACGCAGAAAATAAATTCGAAAGAAATCATAGTCGGTGAAAGAATCAATATATAGGTGGCTTTGTTTTGCAAGGGGATTAGTGGTTTTCTAGACGAATCTTAATAATTTAAGTAAATTAGATGTTAATAGTTTAACAAGAGTATATGAATTTATAAGAACTTTAAGTAATAAATTATACTACAAGTCTATTTGAATAGTGATTTTATTATTATTTTTTTTTTTATTTTGTTATCTTAAATACATATGGTTCAATAAGAATTAACAAAATGGGGTAGTGGTGGAGTGGTTTTTGGTGCATATGTGTTCTTTGAGGTCTTGGGTTCAAAACCCGTTTGAGTCTTTTTTTTTACAACACTTATTTATATATAAATACATATGATTCAATAAGAATTAACAAAATGAGGTAGTGGTGGAGTGGTTTTTGGTGCATGTGTGTTCTTTGGGTTCTGAGTTTGAAACCCGTTTCAAACATGACATTTTTATTTTTTTTTCCAATACTTATTTATTTATAAATACACATGATTCTATAATAATTAACAAAATGGCTTGGTGGTAGAGTGGTTTGTGGTAGGGCTGTGCAAAGGGTCCCGGAACCGACCTGGACCGGACCCACTAGAACCGTGTACCCTTTTATTGTTGAAATTGGGAAACCCACGAACCGAACCTTAAAAGGCTTATGTGGTTTCCGGGTCCTAAAGGTTCTGATGGGTCGGGTAAAGGGTCTGACCCTCTAGAACCTTTTAATGTAATAGCCACTTTTAGAGTATTATATATTCATATTCTTTTACCATGCTCGTAAAAGAATTTCTCCATATGTTCTAACAATAGCCATTGAGTTTCTTTTTTAAGTCACTTTTCGTTTTTTCGACTTATGTTTTCGTAACAATTTTTGCCATTCTCATCAACTCGAAAACATTATGTGAATCTGTTATGTATACATCATAAATACACACACACATACACACACACATCAGAGCGACATACATAAATATTTACTTAAAATTTGGATATAATATATATTATATAATATATCACATCTATGCATATACATCAAGCCGAAAAATACATTGTTATTCTTATAATTAATATTTTAATATTGTATTAACATTACATGAAATCGATTACAGTAACATGTAAAAACGAATGGTGAAAAGACTAAAAAAGATTATTTTTCAATAAAAATACAAACGGTTCATGTGGTTCTTATATAGAACCGTGGGTTTGGAACTGACCCGACCTGGAACCAATAATTCATATAAATCTAGAACCGGAAACCGACCCATATATTTAAAAAGGTTCGGGTCCAAGGTTCTCACGGGTCGGTCCAAGGTTCCTGTGGGTCCGAACCACGAAATGCTCACCCCTAGTTTGTGGTGCATTTGTGTGGTTTGAGGTCTCAGGTTCGAAACCGGTTTGAAACATTGTTTTTTAAAACAAATACAAAAAAACGCGCAACGCGCATATGTTTATATACACCTAATTAATTTAATTTGTTAAATAACATAACATAATATCTTTAAACCTTTATTTTATCTGGAAATTTTGGATTTATTTGAAATTATATTAGGCTAACGGGCCTGGAAAAGAGGCCCACTGTCCACAACCAGGTTGGTAATTTTTTTTTTTTTTTGAATAGTCAAAGTCAAAACGGTGCGACACCCTTAAAAACAGCACCCCCATGCAGGGTCGATCCTCGGGCTACCCGAATTTGCCTTTAGCCCCCCCTAATAAGGAGAACCAGGTGGTAAATACTTGGTGGTGAATACTTTAAGCCGGCCACCCATGGTGAACAAATCGCTTTTTTATACCCAGTTTCAGGCATGGGATGGAACTGAATTCGGTATCTGAGAACCCGGGTCAATTCTGAGTACGAGTATTGAGGAGAAACCCCAACTCTATGTACCCATCTTTGGGAATTAAATCAATTAATACCCTATATTTCTTTTCCCTTTAAGAAATTACTTTAGCATATAAATCCAGCCAGTAAATTTTTTCTTAATAAAAAAAAGTAAAAGTTACAACTTTATATCATGAATTCAGTATTATTAAATGTATATACATTATTTGAATTTTACTAAACCACTACGGCACTACTTGCAAGCATATACGCTTGTAAACTTTGTTTTTTTTAAATGCGCGTTCACTAGGGGTGTTCAGAATTCGATTCGAATTTGAAAAATGCGAAATTTGACTTAGTTCGATTCGATTACCAAGAATTCGATTCGATTATTAAGAATTCGAATTCGATTCAATTTGAATTCGAGTCCAGTAAATCGAATATGAATCGAATACGAATTTATGATTTAAAATTCGATTCGAAATTCGAATAAAAATTGTACATGCATATTTTTTAAATATATATACACACATACACATTATTATATACACAA